>JAOYMY020016319.1:0-31816 GCA_025802475.2 Pernis celebensis
GATATGGTAGTTAACCTTGCTCCAAGGGGTGTCGTAGCCTTCAATTAATTCATAATACTCGAAGGTGTAATCGTAACCGTTTTTAGTTAATTCTTCATTAAATTTATCAACAATATTCTTTTTTAACCCCTGAAAAGCGATGCTAAAAATAGCCTCGCCAAACTCAACCCCCTCATTAATTCTACTCTGAAGAATCCTAAAGTATCTTTCCTCTTCACTGAGAGAGTCAACATCCTCAGTTATTGAGGACTTTAAAAGCACCTCTTTAGAAATAAGTGTCATAAACTACCCATCCTTTATTAAAATAAATATAAAATATATTAACAATAAATAATGCTATTGTCAATTATTTTAAAGGAGTTCATCAAACTCCACAAACCAATCAAACGGCATTATTTTAGAAGATTCATCATATCTATGGGCCAATTTTAAAACTTTTCTTGAAATCTTGTCACAATGGGTTATAAAATCTCCACTCCTACTATATATATTATTAACAATCTCAAAATAATAATTACATATTTCCCGAATAAGTTCAGTGTCATCAAAATCATTGAAAAATTTATTGATGAAGGGGGCGTGAAGAGAGTTATAAACACCATTTATATATAACTCCTCATGGTACATTCCATTTTTAAATAATAGCTCATAGAAAAGTAATTCCCTTTTAAAGGATGAAATTAAATGGTGGTAATTAATATATTTTTTAGTAAAAAAATCATATAATATATTTTCGAGGATGTTACTGGTAGTGTAAACTTTAAAATCATTCAAATAATTATCAAGTATTGTCACCCCATTCTTTTCTACAAGATAAATATTCGCTTTAAAGTTATTAAAACTATTTATTCTTGTAAGGGAAATTCTGTCTAAAAAATCAACAGTTAAAAGTGCATTAAGTGTGGAGGTTCGCATATTTCCCCCAATCGTAAGCTCCCTCTCAAGAAAAGTTAAATTAGCTCGTCTTATTTTAACTATATAATACTTCAGTGGAGTGAAAAATAAAGAGTAAAATTTCTTCTGGTAAGGCAATTCAATAAGCACATTTGTTACTTTAAGTTTAGTTAAATTTTTCACCACAAAAACCACCTAGGCCAATAGTTAACTATTGGCCTAATATCAATGATTTCATTAAAATTACTTATTCTTTTGGAAGAACTCTTTACGCTTATTTTCAGAGGTTACTTTAGAGTTATCATCACTTTTAAGTTCAATAAGATTTGGAACAAACTGACAGTCAAAGTCAGTGATGTAGCTTGTGGACTCACGAACGCCACAGCCTACAGATTTTCCATCAACAACCCATAATCCTAGAACTGGCATAACAATCTCTCCCCTCTCATTAGTATATTGAGGAGGCTCACAAAACTCTTGATAAAGTATTTCCTCATTTTTAGCTGTGTAGGAGTAATCATACTTTGATTTGGCGTTTATCTTTGATGAGTGTATCTCTATACCATCACCCTCACGACCAAAAATAGGCTTAATGACATAATTTTTCATATCATGGGCTCCGTCAGTGTATGAAGCGAGTAGGCTAGGATGATTCGGGTATATTCGCCATAATGCTTCACAAAGAATCTTATTGGAGAGAAACATCTTCCAAGCGGGCTCATACCAATGGGGAAGTTTATCATACTCCTGCATAAGTACATAACCGTAATCCTCATCCACCATATACTCCCAGGGGTAAAGTTTGAACAGATTAAAGATCATTTCTTCATTTTGGTCAAACCAAAACTCATCGACTCCATCCCACCCTATATCATTCATGGTCATTCCTATAGTCTCCCAGCCAGCCTTGTTGGCGGTGTCCCTCAGGAGTGAAACATTAAGTAAATCCTCACCGCTAGCATCATAATCCACACAGGCAAAGTGCAATCTTTTAACATCACTATCATTCAATAAAATTTTCCAACGATTTATGAAGGACTCATATAGATTGTTCCACTGATCATACTTATTCTTTTTATCAGTGAAGGGGAATCTATCCTCCTTCCAATACCACTGTGCCACAGCAGCCTCGATTATTCCTGTAGGAGTGTCAGCGTTATATTCAAGCATTTTTATCGGTCCTCCCACCCCATCATACATCACATCAAATCGCCCATAAAAATCCTTTTCATTAGCCTCAAGTGATTCCTTAGCAAAATTGAAGGCTTGCTCGCTCAATCCTAAAAAGCCCATTTCGCCACTAGCCATATATTTAGCTGCTTCAAGGCACATCTGGTGAAGCTCCTCAACCTCACTCTCAAGTCTTTCAACCTCGTCCTCCTGAAAAACATAAGCAGCATTTTCCTGCCAGTAATGCTTACCACCCTGCTCCTCAGGCATATCATAAACGAGCCCCTGTCCTTCGATTTTAGAAACCCAATCTTCGCGCTCATCAAACTGCATTCTATCCATAATTACTCCAAAATTAAAATATGTTAAACTAAAAAAATATTACCAATAACTTTAAAAAATGTTATCGGTAATATTTTAACCATTAAGATTATCGAAGATCAGCCACCGGCATGGCCTCCGCCCGCATGGCCTGGAGCGTGGCCGACACCGACATGACCTGCAGTATCACCTATGCTAGCTTTTCCGAATCCACCCTTAGAGACAAACCCCTTACTTATGGTTCCACCCTTGCTAGCATAATTCTGAACAAAGGTTGCGGAGCTGGGAATTTTGGTGGTGCCTCCAGAAACTTTGCTTCCCACTGCGGGAATTCTCATGCTACTATTATGATTATTGGCCAGGGACATGTAATACCAGATCAAAGCGGCGCTTGAACCGGAGTGGTGATTCTTAAGGTTATCACAACTTTTATCATCCATCCTCTGTTGATTCTGTTGGTTAACACACATTCTCACGTAATCAGGCTCCACATGGCTATCACTCGAACAGCCCGTCAACCCAACAGCTAGAACTGCAGTGGTGCCCAGTGCCACTATTCGCGAGGACCTCTTCAACTGTTCTTTGCGCTTGTTCTGTTCATCAATTGAAGGGATGGGTCTTATTTTTGATTTCCCATGTGAAACTGAACTCTTACTTTGACTATTAAAGAGCGAATCCTTCATTTTATTTTCATAAATCTTCATCACATCTTTTATTGAATCGCCATGATTTTCAGCGCCTATCGGACAATCCCTGACGGTGGCATGACATTTACCCGGAACGCCCTTATCATTAATATGAAACTTCGCCATAATATTATTACCTCTCCTAATAAATATATAATTTCACCAATATATCAAGATGAATCATTAATTTTGTTGTCACCACTCTTTTCTATATAATTGTTGTAATTAACGATTACACCTAACATAAGCATCTAAATATCTATCAGTATTTTTAACAATAATAGTTTTACATTGAACATGGTCGCCATCGTTCAAATAAACCCAATAGTCACCCCCGCTTCTCTGCATATCTTTGATGGAAGTTGGCAATATTTTGCTGGAGTCACCATCAGCATATTTTAAATGATAATGGTCTTCAACTTGACCAATCATTTCATCAGTTGATAGGAAATGCTTCCCCTCAAAATAATTATTGAAATTAATAATATTAATATAAGAACAAGATAAAAGTGAAATAATGCTTATTACCACAACTCTCCAATCCCACTTAAATAAAAAACCAATGGCGAACATTAATATGGTGCTAACCAAAGCCATAATAATATAAATTTCATATGTGGGATAACTATGATATAGAATATGTATCGGAGCGGTGACAGCATATTTCATAATGGTATACTCGCTAATTATTATTTAAAATTCTTAATTAATATTTTCAGTTCTTACTCCACTTACCTGTGGCATAATCAATTGTGTACCCGTTAGCGTCATTAAAAACTGCCACCTTTTCATCAATTTTCTTGTTGCAATTTTGCATATTTACCTCAACCCATGTGGGCACTGCATCCGTAACATTACGGTAGTGGGGTGTCACCTCATATGTTAGGGGACAGGATTTAGCCTCGCTAGTAACAACGTATTTTTCAGCTTGAATTTCAGTGTATCGCATTCCACCCTTATTTGCGTCTCCAACATTTTGGGGTCTTGTTCCAGTGATGAGATTCTCAGCCTTAGGAGAACCGCCAAGAGCTGCTGAAATCATATGGGAGCGATTATAAAAATAACCATTGTAAACATTAGACTTTGACTTAGGCTTAATATTATCCTTCAAATACTTGATGGACGCCTTTCCATTATATGAAAAACCTGCAGGATCATCAATCGGGTCAACACGCTTGTGCTTTTCAATAACTTTTGCACAGGCACTTCCCACCTGTCCGGCCCCGTTGATAACTCCAGTATAATTATACCCACCGGAAGGAATGTTACAAGTCTTATCAAATGTTGCCTTGCCCAACACTTCATAGTAATTGCCGCCACGCTTATCGGGAGAAACGCCAAGTCCAGCGGGAGTTACTTTTGAGGAGTTACTTGAGGTGCTACTAGAATTATTGTCGGAGTTATTGTCGGAGTTATTATTGGTAGTAGTGGTAGTTGTTGTTGACTTACCCCCGTCTGTATCCTTATCCTGGCAGGCGCTAAGCCCTAAGATGAGGGGGATGGTTAGAGCGATGATTGAAGCTTCCTTACGCATATTATTTCTCCTACTTTTGAAGTGTTATTAAAACTATTTTATCACTAATATTAGATTTTTGTAAATAAATTTAAAAAGTAATATTACTTCAAAAAACTGTGCTACTGTGGGTTATATCGAGCGACAGTGTTTTGTTAAAATTGTTCTTTAGACTATAATAAAGGCCCGCTATAACCCATGAGTTTAAAAGGTTATAGCGGGCCTTTATTAGAAACAGTTTAGAGCCTTTTCAAAGTCATTAAAAATACTCTCAATCCACGGCGATAACGTACTGCTCCCAGTCGGAGTAACGGCCATAAAAATTATTAATCGCAGTCAAGCTGCTAAAATCTTCAACCTTGAAGTCAACAGCGTTTTCCTCACACATTTCTTCAATGGATTCCATAAGAGCACTGTGGGTCACCGCATCGGTCACAGTATCCTCAGGAGTAACAATAATATACTCAACCTTTTCTTCACCGATAACAGTGCTACACTCCTGAAAATTGTGAACACCATCCCAATCAAAATAGTCAAGTATCCCACAAAGTTCATCAAAAATGTCAGAAACAGTTCCAAAATCAACGGTGTTTTCAAGCTCAGTGAGGAGGTCAGCAACCGTGGAGTTATCCTCCGCATCATCTTCCCAATCGCTAATGATGGAGCCCTTCAAAGCATCAAGTGTATCGGAGACAATCACCTCACCATCATGCTTACCTCCAACAGTGAAGGTATAAAACTTAGAATTACTCACGAAAACCCCTTCAAGAGTTAATAAAATGATCAATAGAATAATTATATTATAATCACAAAACCATTGCTATATCAATGGAAACTAGGGATTAAATTAAAATTTATGAATAATAATCCTTGTAGTTTTCATGAAATTTAGGGCAAAATTCTAATCTGTGCTCAGCTAGCATCGGACATAATTTTAAATTTTTAAGTAATTCTTCAAGATATAAAGTAGGAAGCGGATCGCCAACTTTGAAGTCAAGGTAAGCCTGATTAACAAAGTTTACTCCAGGGGCATTAAAGGAGTAACCGTAAACCTTGTTGAAAATATCCTTAACATCCCCAGCACTCTGATTAAACTTTCTTTCGACAAGCATAACTTTATCACTATCAGAAATTTTCATCAGGTAATTCACCCCCACCACTTTAAGAGAACTGTTATTGTTGTATAGGGCATCAATGGCCACAGCACTCCAATTATTGGGAGTGTTTTGAAAGTATTTACCATTGGGATTTAACTGACGTGTTGGAGTGCGCCCTAAAACCGAACGGCGACTTACATCACTCACCATAATGCTCTCAAGTATATCCAAATCTTTACTTGTAAGCTCATTCCATATATTAGGAAACATTTACTACCTCCAACTTTTTCATAATTTTTATTTTATACCAAGAAACTTTTAAAATAAAAGACTCTATCAATTATTTGATAACTGATTAGTCGAAGAGGTGTTTAAGAAGTCAGAATTAAAATGAGCTGTAATGTAATTAATAAAAATATTTTTTATTTGCTAGTACTTATAAACTCCCTTTAATATTTCTTAGAAAAATAAGAATTAGCACAACTCCATATTCCATTCGAACGGCATGGAGAAGTCATATTTACCCTTGTTCACAAGCAATAAAAATTTATTTTCATCAGTCCAATTTCCATAATTAAAATAATAATCAGACACTGTTTTTAAAACATTCTTGTCAATATCATAATACTCCACAAGGTCAAAAATAATTCTATGATTATAGAGATTTTGTACTGTTGAATAAGAATTATATAGATTATAGCTTTTTATACTCTCTTTCGCGAAGAAGCTGCCCCATTCTTCATAAACCTTTTCACTACCATATTTTAAAACAAACATAATTAAGTAATTACCCTTAAAAAGTTCACGAAGAACATAATCCGTCTTTTGTTCAGATGCTCGAATAAAAGCTTTATAAAAGGGAGTATTGCATAGAGTATAACGATTAGAAAAAATTTTAGTATAATTTAGAGGGTGTGCTATTGTAGCACTTATAAATCTAATAAAATATTTAAATTCAATAGAATCAGTGTAATTAATTTTATTAAGGTATTCAGACATCTGAAAGGGAGCTACACGATTATATTCAATGAGGTCATTTGTTAAATCCTCTATGTTCAAAACACTGTGTGAATCATCAACCGCCTTACGTAGAAGGGATATCAACCTAATAGAATTATCCTTCTCTCCACTAGTTAGGAAGTACTGTTTATAAAAAAGATAACGATAAACCTCATCAACAGTTTTAAAATTTTTCCTAAACTCTCCGTTGGTCTCTTTAAGAGAGTTAGCGGCAAAAAATATAAACTCACGTTTAAGAAGATTGTAGTCAAAAATGCTATACTTAACCTTACTAAGGAATAATTTATAAATAAATGAATGCTTTAAAGTGTTAGTAAAATATTCTTCAAGCTCATTTAAATGATGTAAATTATGCTTGATAACTTCAAAATCTTTAAGAAACTTATCATACTGAAAAACATTATCCTTGAAGGCTTCACCATTGTTAGCACACCATAGCAAAGCGTGTGCCACCATAACCCCACCATCGGGAAAATTTTCAAGTAAACTCTTGAACTTAATCTCATCGAGTTTAACCCGATAAACTTTAAGAAAAATACGAGAATTCCTCTCATTTGTGAGGTAATATTGAGTGGTGGGAAGGGATTGTTGAAGGACTTTTATTATGCTACGTTTAATTCGAGGAGGGAGATTTGGGATTTTAAAGTGAAACTTAACTCCAGTGGAGTAGAGTCTATAATCTCCTTTATAGTTTTTATCATTTCGAAAAGTGGACTCAGTTATTATGAAATCGCTTTTATTATCTATAATGTTAAATCTATTGAATGCTTGAATTTTTACATCACTGAGACGATTGTGCATTCTCTTCTCTGCAGTAAAAGTGAAAAGTTCACCATTGATTAAATTCATAATTCAAATCCCCAATACTTATAATATCTTTAACCATCATATTATTTATATGAAATTAAGTCAATTTAATGAAAATTTAGAGGGAAAAATTAAACAGTTAAGACTATTGACATGGTGATATCTATGCATTAAAATAATACTTGTAATCGTTAAAGCAACTATTCATATATATTTTTAAGGATTTTAACAATGGAAACCTGCATGTATTGTGGCAGTAAGAGCAACTCCACCGCAACCTTTAACTATGTGCATGTCACTCCTGAGGGCGAGGAGGCTAAGTCTCTTGAAATGCCTATCTGTGACGCTTGTCAGGAGGGCATTAACAGTAAGCGTACTCCTGAAGGGGTCAACACTCTCCGGTGGGGTGTTGAGTGAGGGATATACCTCAATAATTTATCGGTGTGAACCTAGGTTCACACCGATACTTTTTTATTTAAAATTTATAATTATTTCTCAGCATCTACTTGTGTAGCGCGCTTGGGAAAAGCCACCACCACAGGATTCAGTATATCGTGTAGGAGTTGCGGCTGCGGGCTTAGGAGTTGCAGCAATGCGAGCCTCTCTAGCCTTATTCTTAGCGTCAAAATCCTTCTGCCACTGACTTCTCGAGTCCTTTGTAAGATTATCAGGATCATTGAAGTCTGGAACACTTGTTGAGTGGTGGCAGCTATCAACAGTCACAACCTCTATATCCTTCGGTTCATAACCTGCATCAAGCGCCTCCTGAATTGTAGTAAACTTCGTCCTCACATTCCTACTCGAATAGTTTGAGGAGCATCCATCAGACACGTAATTAGGATTAGGCTTAAGTCCATAGATTGTATCCCCCTCTTTTATCTTATGTTTACCATTAACGAATTGATAATTGCTTAAATCAGTTTTACCACTTCTTAAAACCTCTCGAGCGACTTCAGTCACTGGTGATTGTCTATCAAGCGGCTTTTTGTAGGGTGGAACAGTGCTTGTAATGGGCTTTGTGCTACTGATAGGTTTAGCTGCGGGAGCACCGTTAGTTTTTATCTCTCTAAAGGCCTTGGCAGCCCCCTCAACAACATTTTCATTATTGTTATGCACGTTACCAAACGAGCCGTAAGGCTTCACCTCGCAGTAACCATCTCGATACGGACACTCCTCCACATCTCCACTCTCCCCCACATGATAAACTGGACTGACTTTATGTTTAGCCAATAAATCGTACTCTTTACGAAGTTTATCCTCCGAAGCTTTGACGGCGTCTATTTTACTAGAATAGTGCTCGTCATCTGAGCCCAAAGGACACTTACCCGATTGGGCTGTGCATATTCCTGGCAGCCCATCCTTTTTTAAATGATACTTTGACATTTTTAAAATCCTTCTTTTATACGGCCCCGTTGAGCCACTTGTTACTTAATGTGCCGTCCTCATACAACACCCTCATCACGTCCTGATTATCATCATCATTATCCTTGATGATCTCCATTCGCGTTTGAAGCTTTAATAGGTCTAGCTTTGACGCCTCCCGTGACTCCTCAACAATGAAGCATGAGCGCTTCAAAGTTATTTCAATGCCAGGAAAATAATCTATCTTATTGGAGCAGCCGTGGTAATAGGGGCTGTCAAGCTTGAAGCCAGTTATCTCCTCAAAGGAAACATAATCCTCAGGGGCGTTCATTAACTCATTAAGCTTTAATTTTGTCACTCCCATTTCCCTAAGCTTAAATAAGCTATAATTCAAATCCTGAACATTGTCTATCCCGCCCCGCACAAGATTAAGATGCACCCTTATCTTATCCCCATACTCCTCATTGTTCACAATATCCTCAAGTAAAGTAATGCGGTCAAATTTACTTTTAGTTTTAAGAATGTCGGTGTTGGCATCATTGTTTAGATGCTGTATACTCACATTAAGTGAGGTGATCTCATTCATCACTCTATCGAACTTATCCCTCTGTGTGACTAAAGTGTAGGGGAGGGCTGTGGTGACATAGAATTCAGTGATTTTTGGAATCTCATTCTTAACTCTTGTTATATATTCATATAATTTATCAAGGTACAATAGGGGTTCACCTCCAACTATACTCACCGTAGTCGCATCAGTCTTTTTTGTGGACTGAACCATAGCATCAACACTCATCGGTCTTGAATTTTTCATATCTTCAGCGGCTATACAGAAGGAGCAAGCGGCCGGACATTTAGCGGTGAAGCGAACATCAAGGGAGTAATTTGTTCCACCATCACAGTAATTCTTCACCCCCAAAATTGATAAGGGCTTTCTATCTTCTCTATCTATCATAAGCACAATCCTTACTTAGAGTATAATTAATATACATTTTAATAGTTATATCTAATGATTTATTAAAAGCATTTATGAATCATTTAATCTTTCGTCTTAAGGCTGCACCATATGGAGTGTCACCGAAGCATTCAATAAGAAGTTTCGGAGCGAGGAGTCCATAAAGCACTCCCGTAATGGTTGAGGTTTGCTGGCTTGCATTTAATAGGATTAATAGCGTAATCGCCAACACCGTCCCTAAGACTAGATAAAAAAGTTTATAGCGCGCATTCGTAATCTCTCTATTGTGGAGTATTGAAAAGGTGTTACTTTTATATTCAGCCGAGCTTAAAAACTTACCACTGTGATTTGTCATTGATAAATCCCATCTAATATATTGTAAAAGTTATGAATAATATTGTTAAAAAATTTGTTCTCGATATATGTGTCAGAAACGCGGTTTTTAACAAAAGTGTTCTTTAGTGTATGAAAATCGCCCTCTATAGTTATTACTATCACATAACTATAGAGGTCCTTTATGAGAATTGTTTTAGCTCCTTTAAAGCTAGCTTAAAACTAATCCGGTGGTGGGGCAAATCTCCGGCCGAAACTTCAAAACCTTTCCACAAGTGGAGCACACCACCTGGTGGGAGCAGTAGTAAAACTTACCGGGAAAGCGCTTCAAATCTTCGTCAGTGGGCATGGTGCAAAGAGGCTTAGCTGCTCTTTCATTAATGGACGCAAAGGACTTATCGATGGTGGCCACAGGAGTGTGCTCCCGTCCCACCTTGCCCTTACACCAACGCTTAGTGGACTTACGCTTGAACTGTGCAGTCGGCCACTCATCAGTGCCATCAACAGCATCCTTAGCCATAATAACTCCTAAAGTTCAATAATTTCAATAACAATGGATATAATAACATTTAAAATATATTAAGTCAATGGCAATTATTTTAGTAAATCCTCATCAATCAACTCTATTGTTAGAACGCGCTTGTTGGGAAGCGGCTCATCCCCATAAGGATCGAATTGTTTAGCGAGCTCGAATCTATCCTCACTTGTTCCTATTGTCTTATTTAAAGTATTAGTAATATTAAACTCCACACCTATTGGAAGTAATCGCTCCTGCTCAAAGCTTAGCAGGTCCCCCTCCCTTTCAGCCTCCTCCCTCTGCATTGAAACTCCCTTTTTAGTAAGCATTTGTAACATAATAAATTTACTCTTCTTGTTCTTTCGCGAGAACATTTGAGCGTGAATGAAGGAGGGGTCCTCTGTGGCGCTCGTAAAACCCTTATCAATAATTTTATCCCCCTCACTAATGCTTTTAGCGTATTCTTCAGCCTTAACCCCATCCGGAACCTTGATGTATCTATAGAGAACTCGAGGCTCCTCTATATTCGTGTCTTGAACAGCTTCTATAACCTTGTTTAACTCTAACGCTCGTTCAAGTATATGCGCTTCAGCCTGAGCTTTATCCTCCTCATCACGATAAGCAAGCGGGTGGGAGTAATAGGCGTTGGAGTCACCAGTTCTAAGAACACCGTTCATATCCCTAGAGCCGGTGAAGGTGTAATAGCCGAAATCATTCTCTAATCCCCTTTCCTCAAGAAGCTCAATCATCCTTTTGTTCTCCTCATACATTTGTCTAATATGCTCATCCGCTTCAGACTGTGACGGCTTCGCCACCTCTTTTGGGAAATATTTTCCCGATAATTCTTTAATTCTTTCAGTTCTATACGCTCCATCCTTAGTATGGGTGTTAACCACCCCCATCTCTCCTTTTAATAGCTCTTCAGAATATTTGATGGCATCTTCCTTGTTAGCAAAATGAGGTGTGTCATCCCCCAACGGACACGGTTTCACAGTGGCCTTACATGGCTTCACATCACCACTTCTATTTACATGATATCTCGCCAGCATTAAAACTCTCCCATAATAGTCAAATACTTATTATCATTTCTAATGAACTATAATAATTCGTATAATTGATTAAAAATTATTCAATTAATTGGGTTATAGAGTTATAACTTTTACGAATAACTAACCTACCCTTTACAATCAAGCTGAAGCAGCTCATCATCATCCAGCTCCACAAACCAATCAAACGGCATATCAACATTTTCTTCTTTAAATTTTAAATATGCTTTAGATAGCTCATCAAATTTTCTATTAAAAACTTCACTAAGACTATAACCGGGTATCTCCTCAAGAAATTTTTCACTATTACTGTAAAAATAATCCGTTATTACTCCCAATCCATATAATTTAAACTCTGGTAACCTCATCAACATTTTTTCATAACTTGGAGCAATAGTTGGATTATGGGAAATCTTTCGTAAATATTTTTTAAGCTTAATCGCATCAGTGTAAAAAGAATTAAGATCATTCAATAGAGCATCTACATCATCATACTTATTTGTAAAAAACGGTATGACAAAATATTCACCGCGAATGAATGAGTAATTATTATAATTATAATCTAATTGATCAGTTATTACAGCAAATTTTATTAACTCTTTACCCCTACCGTTTTTACTAATGAGCAAAATATTATTAACAAAGTTGTTCAACTCTACTTGTGATAACTTGCCATTAGTATTTTTCGATGAAAGTTCATTAATTGTGATGGATATGATGGGAATTGTTAGAATATCTTGACTAACATTCCAGTTAAGTCTTTTTAAAGTATCCTTGTTTGTCTTTTGAGTGCTAAATGAGGTGAAGTTTGAATCGTCTAAATGATAGAAATGCCATGCACCCGCTAACACCGCAAGTACAAATAATATAATAATAAATTTTATCATGATAAACTTTCATTAAGTAGTATATATACTATAATAAATTAATCTAATTATTTAGTCAATTTTTAATTTTTATAGTATTTTTGTTCTTAAATGACTTTGGAGCAGGTAAATACCTGCTCCAAAGTCTACAAAAATAATGTTAACTTACTTACTAATAAACTTTCGGTCAATCCATGTGAGGCTAAACGGAACAGTATAAACGCCACACTCATTACACTTACCAGGAAGTAGGCTTGTGGTGGGAAGGTAACGGCGCTTTCCAAAAGCACTAAACATCGTAGCTCCAGTCGGGTAAACCTCGCCATCTAAAATTGAGCGAATGTCACCGTTCCTGCAGGAGGTCGGCTCATCAGCCCACTCCAATCGGGAGCCACTCCACTCTGGACAGCGACTCGGCTTATCATAATTGGGGAGAACAATCTTCATTTCAACAATCCTTCAAATATTTTTACAATAATACTACTAATCATTATAATTGAACTAGAGAGAGTAGTCAATAAGAGGATAAGAAAAGTTTTGGCGAAGCCTTTACAGAGCTTCATTGTAACTGGTTGGGCGATTTACCAGTCCACCGCTGCACCTTCACCGCCACCCCTCGAGAGGTATACAGGCTTGGAGTTACTGTGCAGTATTCAAATATTTTTAAAAGGATGCCGAATCTTGCGAGGCGGGGCGCTACCGTCCGCTCTTGCAGGATCGAGGGTAACAGTTATAAACCATATCCCGGGTGGAGGGATGCTATCCAACGTTTGCTTTCCACAAGGTATCAGCTAAGTGCCCCCACTTGGACTTGAACCAAGGACCGATCCGTTATGAGCGGAGTGCTCTGACCTACTGAGCTACAGGGGCATAATTGCGGTGGGCCTGCACCATGCGCCTTGCCCTCTTCACGGGGACGAATGGCCGGTTATCCACCTCAAAAATTTTCACTATATAATTATAGTTTTATTAAAGGCTTTTTGTTGCCCTCAATAAGTAAACAATAACATTATAATAATTAATTGTCAAATGTTTTAAAAATACTTAAATGCCTTCACTCCACCTAACAATTTCCCTGTGCAGCTCCAAGTCATTTGAATAATTTTTAATAAAAATATCTGAAAACTTTTGATTATTACTTAGAGTAACATCTTGATTTGATCGAAGAATCTTAAGATTACTAGTAGCATACTTATCGCTACAAGCAAGTAAAACATTGGCCTTAAGAATATTAAAATCTTCTAATTTAAGCTCGAACACCTTTACATGAGTAAGAATGTGAGGAAAAATTTCGGGAAAACGAGGTTCTCTATAATTAAGCTTGGTAAAAGCTCTCAAGTTCTCCAACTTAATCTTTCAGGTCTTCATCCTCTTCATCAAGCTGCCAGTGGTTAATAGATTTTTGTAGAATATCCTGCACTCCACATTCCTCCAAGGACAGGCTTAAATCGTGTAGAACTGCCTCTAGCTCATAATCACTCTTCCATAATATATTACTAATTTCTTTATAAACTCTAAACGCCTCTTCAAGAGTTTCATATTTAAAAGTTAACTGTGGCTCCAACGCCTCCTTAATGCTTCCATATTTACTATGAATAGTGATGAGTGCCTTAATTTCTTTCATATTTATACTTCCAACTTTCTTCTCATTATATTAAATATTTTTTGTAACTTCTTCTTTAAGATTATATTTATCTTTCAAGAACATGCTTGAAATTGTGGTGGGGACTGCTAAACTACCCTCAAGCTCCTGAACCTCAGTTCTTTTAATAATATTTTCACAAGTTATAATAAGTGTGTGAAAGGCCTCCCACTCTCCCCTACTAATTACTCCACCACTCTCCACAATATCTTCATACTTTAGAGTATTTTCAGTGAGCTCCCTGTAACAATCCTTAAGCACCGTTATCTCCCCACGGCCATTCTGTAATTTCTCAAGAGTTGAGGTAACATTAACAAAATCTTTCTTTACTTGAGTAACATCAACCACAGCCCCGTTAAAAATGCTCACACGGGTACTCAATTTATTACTCTGGTGAACATCATCGGTCACCACTTTGTTTTTAATCATTTTATTACTCAAGCCGCTGAGTATTTTCTCATGTTCCACTTTACCCTCATGATATAGAGCCTCCTCATGGAGTAAATTTTTCACAATTTTCTGATACTCGCTTTTATTGTCTTCAGCCTTTAACTTATTTAGGAGGTTGACAGTCTCACGGCACTCTCTAAGATTTAACCCTGAATGCCTGAAGTAAATGTTAGAATTTTTAGTTAGCTCATTGCTTTCCTCATTGGTTCTATCTTTATGATTGATAAAGGAGATATATACCATTAGTAATGCTGCCGCATATATGAATAATAAACTCATTGCCCATGATAAGGGTTGGACACCCACCAATATAACAACCGCTCCCGCCAAAGCTATGGTGACATATAATAGTAACTCCAAATTTAGTAATGGTAATAATATTTTTTTGCTAACAGTATCAAAGGATTTTTTTGGGGAGGATTTTACATTCCCCTTCTTACGATCTTTTGAAGATCCGATGACTTCATCCACAATAATATTTTCAAATGCTAAAATAATATCTCCAGTATTAGTGGCTGTCCACTTTGGTTTAGCCGTCCAGTACTCATCCCTATATTCAAAATTACCCATACTTTTGTCCTAACTATTCACCATTCAATAATTATATTATTTTTATTTATTATAGTCAATTTAAGTGGTCTATTGGGCGGTGCACCCCATCAAAGGTCAAGCCTCACAATGTTGCCGTGCTCACTAAAGCATTTTTTAAATTTTTCCAAATCTTCACCGTAGTAGATGACACAGCACGGCATCGGTGCCCCCTTCTTGTTCTCCACGCCACCTTGAGAGAACTTTAATCGAGGAGCGCTCAAAAAACATATGGCGGTGGCTCTATTGAAAACATAATCCTTCCAATGGCTAGTGTTGGTTGAGACTGGAGCTAGCATAAGAATTTCACTATCATATTTTTCATGGGCCTCAACAGCCTTTTTAAACCAGTCCCTTATTGAAGTTTTCCTCACTGAATCTCTACCATAAGGAGGATTAATAAAAATTGTTGAATAATTCCAGTCAATATTTAAACCGTCTTGCGGAAGTATAATTTTATGGGTGGCTGGCAGTAGTGAATAAGGGTTAGAGCAGGGGTCAAGCTCTATGACCCCGAACATTTTTATAGCGCTATTCACAATGCTTTGGGGAGTGTTCCAATCCTTATCAAAGCTACCTGCACTGTACATAACCATTCGTCAAAATCCCTTCAATAAAATTCTTTATATTATTTTATCAGGTATATTACAAAATTCTTTGTTTACTGTGGCGTATATCGAGAAACAGTATTTCCGTGTATCAACGCTATGAACAATGAAAAACGCCCGCTATAGTTATATCTATCATATAACTATAGAAGGTGTACTTAGAATTCAGTTTTAAGTATTTATAGAAAGCATAAGTAATATAAATAAAATAGTGACTTTTTTAATCTTTTAAAAGTGGAGTATTAAACTCATGCAAAGATAATTCACTAATAATCTCACCATTAATTTCACCATCAGTTATACCATGAATGTTATGGCTAAAGTTAAGTGTCGGGCGCCATATAACTGAATTCTCGCGCTGAACAATCTCCTTAATCTCTTCAGTAAGATCACCTTTATCGAAGTAAAAAGTTCTCACCCATGAAAAATTTGCTCCACCACCATAATTCCCATTACAGTCTCTACACTTTATTTTTATAAGCCTCTTATCTATTCTATTAATGTAGAAGGATTTATCACAATACTTGCAGAAGGCCAGCCAATTGGGAATGGGAGTGTGCAAAGTTTTCTTAAAGTCCTCCTCACCACCGTAATCATAGCCGTAAATTTTAGCAAACTTTTGAAAAACCGTACCATGAGCTCCACCTAATTCCTCATCAGTAACATTAAAGCTCTCTTGAAAGTCAGCAACCTTGGAATGAATAATTTCATGGTGTAAAGTATTTTTTAGCCACTCTTCACCATTGGTTAAAGTGTAGGGTAAGTCTAAATAAATGCCTCTATTTATCCCGTATTTTTCCGGCCAGGCATTGGAGCACCACCCCATTCTATTAAAATTTTGAGCATGCTTGATACATGAACCGCTAATCTGGAAGCTCCACCTGTCTAAGTCCACATTATATTCGCTAAGAATTGGTTGAGCAAGCTCTTCAGCCTTTAGTAAGTCCATTTTACTCACCGCTAAGTATTTTAACCACACCCAAGTATAATAGTGGTAACACTATGAGAAAAGTTACTATTATAATGCTAAATAAGATTATGTTATTAGAGAGTAAGCCTCCCCATATTTTAAATAAATCTGTAAAAGTTTCAAAAAATCCACTCATAATAAATCCTTTTCCTCATTAATTTCAGTTATTTTACCATTAATTTTAGAGTATATGAGTAAAACTTCCATTGGGAGGATGAGGAGATCCAATTATTCTACACTTCCATTAGATTACTTGTGATTTCATATACTTATCCTTGGCATAAATGGAGTCAATGATGATGGCGTCGCGCTTAGCCTCGGCTAGCCTGTTTGCCATTCCCATGACGGGCTTAATCATTACATGAAATAGAGTGTCTAGTCCTTCACGTGAGTCCTCAACTAGATCAGAGTCAACGGCGCCGATGGAGCGAAGTGAATTGTATGACTCAATGTTACCCTTCAAAATTGAGAGAACCTCCACAAAGTTTCGCTTCTCGGACTCATTCAAATTGTCAAAATTCTTCAGGACGCCCTCAAGTGACTCAGAATAACTCCTACGATCACTACTGTTGATGAGGTCAATGTTATGTAGAATGTAATTTAGCGCGGCCAAGCGCTCCCCCTTGTCCAACTTATAAACTGGAGTGTTTTGGAAGGAAATTTCATCATGGGAGTTATTCTTACTAGCCTCTAAAGCCAGCTTAGACATCTTCACATCTACACCATAGTTATCCTTGATAAACTTGTTGAACTTTTCATCACTTTCCTTAACCTTCTTAACCCTCTCCTCGCCATTCTTCGACTTTGCATAGCTATTGAGGGAGTGCTCCTCCCTCAGGGTTAGGTAGCGCTTTTCTCCAGTTTTTTCCACCGCTGTCGATGCTAGAATTGCCTGCCCCTCCTTGTCATCGAACCCATCCACAACATTAAAATCAGAATATACATTAACAATTTTATTAACAAAGTTTCGGTAAAAGAGGGGGAGGTAGTAAATGAGTTCCACCACAAGAGCAGTGTTGGCAACAGTGTCACCAAGCGTCTTGTCCAAAAGGAGGTTAAATGGGAGAAGGAGGATAAATGCAATAAGAGCTCCAGCAAATCCTAAAATGATTGAGAAAAAAACATCTTCACCTTCAACTTTCTCACGGTCAGGCAGTGGGGTTCGATAAACAAGCCGACCACCACTATAATTATTCTCTAGAGTGATATATGAGCGCTTCCCAAAGAGGCCGATGCTTTCAAGCGGACGTGACATTTCTAACACCTAACATGATTGACTAATAGTTAATGTAATAATTATATGAATATTATTTACCATTGTCAATAAAAATATAAAATTCTCTTTTATGAAAAATATTCATATAAAATAGCTTGGGAGCCACTTATAGAATGTATATGTTTTAGTTAACTTTTTCATTATTTTTATAATTGCTTTTAAAAATTTCAAGTATTTCAAAGCTAGCTTAATATTTTTTAAAAATTTAGTATTATGGCTTTGTATACTCTTGTGGGGAGGACTAAGTCCTCCCCACAAGTTAGAAATGTTTACTTATTTTTAAGTGGTCACACCCACTGTTCCAACAGCATTCGGTCATCCTCAGAGAACACCTGAAGCACCACCGAACCGGCGGGAAGTCCCATGCCCTTACTCGTCTCCTGAAGGTCCTTAAGTGCTTCATCGATGGTGGAGTGGCGGCGCTCGAACTCAAGCAGCCCATCCACGGTGAGACATCGCAGGAAAAACATTGTGAACTCCATTCGTAAAATTTTCGATTACTTAACTATTGTATCCATCTGTTTTTTACTTTGTCAATGGTTTAGGAATGAGAATTCTATACTTGGTAAAACACGGTGATAATGGGTGACAATAAAGGACTTTAATATTATTATTTTATGGAGCGTTGGTAAGTGTGATTACTCCTGACGCTCTTTTTCTACTTTTTAAAAAATTTTTCTTAAAATAGAGGAATTATTATAATTATTATAATTGGTAGCGGGGCGGGATAGCGTCCCCCATACTAAAATAGCCATCGAAAGCTCAAACAACTCTCAACAGCTACATAAATATTCTAACTTTACAATAATATGGAATAAAGGTTACTCCCCCAGGTACTCAGCCATACCAAAAATCTTCACCCCATCCTTATAATCATAATAATTATTATCCGTATAATGGGTGAACTTATACTTAGCAGGCTTAATCTTAATAATCTCTCCAGGGAAGTAAGACTCCTCTGGTGTAAATTTCTTACCCAATATCTCCTCATAAATCTTTAAATCAACCAGCGTATAAGCCCAAAGGTCAGTGACAATCATGCACTCATCCTTCCAATCACTAATGAGAGCCTTCTCCACATCGCTCAAGCAATCAGCCTCCTCAATCACTCCGGGAGCGTAATCAGCTGGATCAGCGTCTTTAACAAGATTTTCATCATATTTTCCAGTAGCTTCATTAAAGTACCAATCCTCGCTGGTGACTGAGGCGATGAAGAGGTCACTGTTAGAGTTACTGTATAATGTTGGAGAGCTATTACCGCACATACCGTGAGCAATGTTATGTTCAGCTAGCTTTTCCATATAGAATTTCTGTACTGGAGTTTTACTAATGCTATTGTAAATAACCCCACCAGGGTACTCCTCTCCGGGGACCTCTAGAGAATCAACATCAATAAGATTTGTGATGCCTTCAATGTTGTCTTTTACTAGCACCTCCCCGCTAGGGAAGTTAACGATTGTTGTTGTTACTAGCGGCTCCGTTTGAAGACATTTAGACTCGTCACTAATCTTCCATAAATTTTCTGAAACTTTCTCAACGGGAAGATAGTTCATTGTTACTCCACAGGTGTCACAGTCGAAGATTCCGATGTTTGGTGAAATTTTACTTTCATCAAGGACGATGGATCCATTATTTTCAATAAGTGTTTTCTCAAGTTTAATGGTTTTATGCCAGCTGTTCTCGTTGTAGTGGTGACTGGAGTGACCGGCCCAATCAAAATTTTCTAAAGGTATCTCAAGTGTTTCCATGCTAATTGCCATAACTGTACTTCCATTTCTCAAATAGTTATTAATATTTTATATAGACTAAACTTTTGTTTTATTAATTAGATTAATATTATATTTTACTCCTCAATGGCGTTAATCATCCCTTGCCACTCATTAAGTAACTTATCATTTATCTCCCTCATTTCACCGTTCTTGAATGCTTCAAGAATTTCATAGAAGGAGTAGAGGTGAGTGTACTCGCTCGTGTAGTAGGTGTCCGCACCATTATAAGCGGGGATTTTGTGCACCGCCTCAACCTGAGTAAGAAATCTCTGTGCCCTCTCCTTATCGTTATAACTTAAGATTCTTTCAAACATCGGACAATCGTGGGCCAACTGAACCACTGGAAGGTCACTAAAATGAGTTTTATCCGGTGGATATATCATGAGGTTAGTGTCGGTTGAGTATAAACCGAACTCCTCTCGAAGCTGGTTCATGAAAATCTCTTTGCGCTGTTGTCCTGTTTTTCCCTCAAAAAAATCACTTATGAAGAGGAATTCGCCGTTACTTGACATTCTAAACTCTTTTCTATAGTTTATAATTTAAAATTCTTTAATCTACTGGAATGTAATAATTATTTCCATCAGACTCATAAATGTTTTTAAGCATTTTAGTTCGGTGGTTATGATTGTTGGTAACCTGCACTCGATCTAGCATCTTCCACATAACGCCGTTAGCAATACGGTCACTTTGAACCGCTAGAATGGTGAATTTACCGTCTGTGGTCTCGCAGGTGAGATAATTTTTTACTCTAGTCTTTTGACACTTATCAAAAGTGGAGTAACCGTCACCGTTGTTGATGATTCCATGGTATGATGAGTTGCCATCGCTATTTCCCTTGGCTGATAGACTGTAGGAGGTCTTTTCAAATTTGTCTTTGGCGGTTTGCTCACTTTTACCATCCAACACCAGCATGAGGGTTACTAATCCGGCTGTTAAAAGCACAACCCCGGTCATGAATGCTACGGCGGAGTTTCTGATTTTATCTAGAAGGCTATAATTATTATTTCTCATAAACTTATTATATTATTTTAAGGGTTTTAAGTCAATTTTTACTACTCGCACCACCTGTTAAAAATCTTTCTTTTTATTAACTCTTGATGGATATGTCAGGAAGCAGTGTTTTGAAAGAATTATGCTATAGTTAATGAAAATCGCCCGCTATAACCATTAACTAAATAACAGTATAGCGGGCTTCTATGAGAATCAATTTCTAGCATTTTTATAGTTTATGAAAATCTTTTCTCTAGTTGGATTATTTTTCATTTTTTACTATTTCTATTTCCTCATCGGTCAAGTTGAATAGTTTATATAATCTTTCCTCAAGTGTCAGTCCATAGTATTCATGGTCTTTTCCTAGCTCTTCATCACTTTTGAAAATGGGGTTATTGTTACTGTAATCCTCAAGGTCTGGAACATATGAAGCAAAATTTTTCATATTTTTTTCAAAAGTACTTGCTATAACTATTATTTTTACATTCATATAATTACTAAAATTTAAAGCCTCCTCATTTGTTTTGAATGATTTTATCTCTCCATTCACCAAGTCTCACTTGAACGCTTCTCTTAGTATCCCCAAACTTAACAGAGTAAAAATTATTTAACTTATTAAATTCTTCAGAGTAAAAAGTATATATGCTTGGCTCTATCTTATCCTCATATATTTTATCCCCGTCCTTGCGGAAAATATTTATTGAAGCTTTGCCGTTTAAATCTTTATTAGTCATAATTTTTAATCCACTCTTTTATATATTTTGTGTTATTTTATAATTATCGGGAACTATTGTCAAAATTAATTTTTTATAGAAAAACAATAAAATATTAAAAAGGAGTAAAGTAATGGCTGAATATCATATTGGAAAGAATGGACCGGACCATGTAGAGCGACAAATGTATAAACTATGAAAGGCTAGAGTAATTGTCTAATAATTACTCTAGCCTTTCACCATTAACTTTTTCTAATAATGCATTTTAAAGGATTACTCGCTCTTGAGGTTATACTTATCCTCAAGGAACATGTTACTAACCTTTGCCCCATCGCTCACACGCTCAAGAGTATTGGACTCAACCTTTTCAAGAATCTCACCACAGTTTTCAAGTAGACGCTCATACTCATCATACTGTAACTGTGTTAGCTCGATGCCACCATTCTTAATTTCATTAAAACTTCCGGTAACCTCTAAAAGCTCATCCCGAATATTACGCACCGCAGCCTTGCTAAAATTATCCTTACCATCCACCTGAATGGACTCCAGCTTACCCTCAATTTCATCAAGCTTCTTCGTAAACTTCTGGGAATTGTTATGCTTGAAGTCCTCAAGCTCCTTAGACAGTTCATCAACCTTATCCAAATAAAGTTCATTATTAAGGTAAGGGTTTACTGAGTTTCGCTCCAGCCGTTCAAGCTCATAATTCTTTCGGCGTTCCATCTCACTACGGCGATACTCTTCATCCTCCCTAAGCTTTGGAGTAACAATCTTTTTCACAATCTTCATATACTCCTTCTTATCGCCCTCCTTCTTAAGGCGTTTCAACTCGTCCACAATATCCTCGGCCTGGTGTAGAGTGCACTTAACTTCATGATATTGGGCCTCCATTTCTCTATCGTCAAGAAGCTTGTTGAAAAAATCGAACTTATTACTGTCAATGGCATGAATTAGAGCGAATAGAGTAGCAGCTCCACCTACTGTGAATGCTGCTGCGCCAGCTAGAACAGGAAAAAACAAGTTAATGTTTAGCTGTATTGTTGAATAAAAGGCGGGTGCTGCCATTGCGAGCAGAACAAAGAGTCCAGTAAGAATTAGAAGTAGAATACCATTACGTCTAGTGCGTTTTTCTTCATACTTGTTAAAAGCTCCAGCATAAAATTCTCTAATGTAGAAGGGGGGGTTGTATTCGCCGTTCTCACCATAACTGAGGGAGTGACGGTCAACCTCCCAACTGGAAATCCAGTAATCTTTCTTACCAATCATTGTAACCTTTGACATTGGCGAATGCCTTTCCAAAAATGTAATATTTATAGTGTTATCTTATAATTTTACTATTACTTTGTCAATGATTTGTTAAATTATTATTAAACAATCAATGTACATTTGCTATAATTACTCATAAGGGAGTCACCCTTTAACAGTAAATGCATTTACTGTGGGTTATATCATAAACAGTAAAAATTGAAGAAACGTTAAAATATTATGAAAATTATCGTCTATAGTTGTTAATTAAGTTAAAGGATAGACGGCACTTAATAGAATCAATTTGTAGCATTTCTACGATACATTCTAATAACACTTAATCCTTGAGATATTCCCAAATATTTAAGGGGCTACCTCAAGGGTTAAGCGAAGGCTTTTAAATGCATTACTCATGATTTTGGGCTTACGCCCGCCAAGTTTTTCTCTCAAGTTTCCCTTACTTCCACCGCCGATTTATAGTCCGGGTGAGCATACGCTCTTAGACGGTGACTTTTTATATTATCACCACCACTTGGCCCCGCTACAAAGCATCTGGAGTTATCACTTGAGCCGTAGAGTTAACGGCCGTTAACTCCCCGCCGCCCTCACATAGACACCTAAAAACTATAATGAAGGCTAAGCAAAAAATATGAAGTTTTTAAATCCATTTTCATCGGATTAAGTAAACAATAACATTATAACTAATGAAAGTCAACCGTCCTGAATATTTTATTCTTTATAAAACTCTTTTAATTATATTATAAAGCGCTCTAATATACAATCACTCCTTCTATTACTAACATGAAATTTTTCTTTAAAAACCGTTGACATGATAAAAGACATTCATTATAATTATTGCTAATATTAAAGGAATTCTATCATCGGAGTATCATTATGGGAATGCGGGCATCAGTTGTTTACCGAATGAAAAATGGCACGGTAAAGGTGGCTACTTTGCAATGGTCCAGAATGTTGGATAAAACGTTTATTGATAATATTGAGTCTTCGGTGCTCTACAATCATTTCGATAATCGTGCTGAAGCAGCTCGAAGCTTTATTCGTAATGCCACTTCAGTTAATGGACATTATTCATCAATCGAAAGTATGACTGCTCAGCAAGTAAATGAAATGCGCCGTTCCACCAATGATTCTAGAAAGAGGATTCGTAAAATCGGCCCTCTATCTTACGGAATTTTTTATGATGACTACTCCCCTGAAGTATATAAAGAAATTACTGACAGTGAGATTAGACGGAGGTGCTACTACAGTCTTAACTCCGGAGCAGTTGGAGTTTACTATGATGATGCCAACCCGAATTGGGTCAGCTTCTTTCGTTTAAATGATGATACTAACGATGTGAATTTCACTAATTATCCTCTAATATAATCGAATTAAAATACTTTTAAGTTGGAATGGTAATTTCATTTATTTTTAATAACAAATATGGGCGGCAAAATATTTTGCCGCCCATATTATATTTAATTGTTCATGAATTGCAAGAACTATCTGCAAAAAGGTAATCATCATTCATGGGATTTGAAGGGGTGGGGTTAGCTTTTACATATTCAAGCGTAAAGTTTAGTGGCATTCCTTTTGTGGTCTTAAAGAAAGTTTTTGGCATGTTAAGATACATTTGCTTTCCACTGAAGGAAACATCAGCATTCTTAATGGTCTTAACGCTATGGTCAGTTCCAATCTCAACACTCCATGTTGTTAGTGTTTTTGTCAAAACATTATAGGAAAGATATGATGCATCACCACCAAGTGAATCTTTAATGGTTACCACAATTTGTCCTGATTGTGGACTAGAAAAACCGGTAGGATGCGCTAATGAGTATTGGTTAACATTATGACTGAAATTAACTAAAAGTGTTGTTTTTGTTGCACCAGTTGTTAGTTGAGCATTTCTAATATCATAATTAACATTGACAATTTTACTAGGACCATGACATACTTTTGATTGAGTCCATGTGGAGGGAGTGGTAGCATCAGCTGTGGAGGCTACTGTTGCAGCTGCGCCACCAAAAAGCATGGAGGCAACAATGGCGCCACTAGTAAAGATATTCTTTGAAAGCATAATAAAAAACTCCTTGGAGTAGTATGAATATTGTTAATATATATTAACAATATCACTATAATAATATATTGTCAATATAGCAAGTTTCAGAATTCAATTACTAGGAGGCGCTAATTGAAGTCTCATACTCATATGACTTTTCATCAAGCCAGTTATAGTCAACCTCACTGATATCATCCACTTCGAACTTCTGTTCATTAACCCACTTCATGAACATGGGGATGTTATCAATGTAGAGATTCATAAAGTCGCCCCAATCCCAATAGAAGGCGTCCACATAGGCGCTCTTTCCATCGGAGGTCTCGACAGTGAATGTGTCCTCCTCAGCAGTGCCAGTGCTCATGCACAAGTCACAGGTTCCAAAAGTCGTCTCATAGCGGTTGGTGGAAATATTGGTCAATCGAACAATTGGCATTTCTCTTACCTTCCTTTGGGAAAATATTATAGCATTACAATAACAATGAAATAATTTTTTGTCAATATTACTTAAAGTAATTATTTAAGTGGTGGACTTCATTAGAATCAATTTTAAGCCACTATAATTACTCCACTGTGGGTTATATCGAAATGCTGTAAAGCACTGTTAGACTT
The DNA here is from genome assembly GCA_025802475.2 of Pernis celebensis. NCBI lineage: Eukaryota > Metazoa > Chordata > Aves > Accipitriformes > Accipitridae > Pernis > Pernis celebensis. The sequence continues at coordinate 25,504 of JAOYMY020016319.1, forward strand.
CTCTAGAATATGAAAAACTTCAGCTATAGTTATGTGGTAGTAATAACTATAGCGGGCGTTCTTAGAATTCAATTTTAAGCATCTACTAAAAAATTTAGATAAGCATTGCGAGGGGTTGGTTACTTAGGACTCCACATAGCCACAGTTGGAGCATACATTGTAGGCAAAGCCATCAACCACTTCGAACTCATAATCATGGCACCCGCTGGCATCATCACCCATAATGTTTGTCCACCACTCATGCATAAGTGACAGCATCATGTTTTTAGAACACGGCTAACAAATTCGTGAAAATTTATTAAAGTTTTCACAAGCCCGAGACTGAGGACTTGAACCTCAACCACATCCGGCACCACCGGAGCGCACTACCACAAGCAACACTTTCCAAAAAATTCCTGCAGTAATTCTTCAGGGTTATCACTTTTTATGCTAGTCTCAGTCTTATTAAAGGCTTTTATCCTTCAATAAGATAATCATAACATTAAAACAATAATAAGTCAATACTAGCGTTAATTTTTAATTTGATAAATGTTTAATTATATTTTTCTAGAAAATCCTATTTTAACCTATTTTAATTCCTCAATAGCAATTAGAGTATTCAAGGTTATAAAAGATCACTTCGGCAATGTCCTTGTTATAAATACCCAATTCAATAATGTTTGAATTATCAAAAACTGTGTTAAAATTCTTAGTATAATAGTTTAAGTCCCTCCTGATGAGTTCATAGACGGAGGCAACTTTCTTGGCTTTCTCCGGTGAAGGTGCCGAAACAATCATATTGACAACTCCGCCGCCCCATAAAAATTCTGTAAGTCTATAAATTTTCACCATCAACCCTCTTTCTTTAATAAACTTCAATAATCAATCTTGAACAAAAAGCCAATCGTTATCCCCATTGACTTGAGTGACCTTTTCCCAGTTCCGCAGCTCCTCGATAGTTGAATAACTTGAGCTACTCATGCTAGCAATTGCTTCATTAAGATTTGTAAAGAGATTTACTCTTGAGGAATTAATTTCACTCATATCATGGTCACTAAAAGAATCGCTTGAAATGATAGCAACTGCCTCTTCTTGCATGAAAGTATAATATCGGGCAAGAGTAATTAGATCTTCATCATTTACCAATGCTCTAATTACAATTGGTCGGTCAAAATCAAGAGGAGGATGAACCTCTTCACCATCACATACGTTAATTTCCTCATTTAGACTATTAATTCTAACGATTCTGAAAGAATCAGTGTCAATATCCTGAAAAGCAATCTTAATCATGATTCAATACTCCTTTACTTGTTAATGGTATATGTTAATGGTTATATTTAAATAAAATTTTCGGAATGACTGATTCAGATCTTGATTAAGTCAAGATTAATCTTTGAAAATTCGGCCACAGGGACAGTAAAATCTGCGCGAATCATATTATTCTTGCTATAAAAAATTCTAATATTCACAGTATTATTATTAGAATCACTATTAGCACCGATGAAGTATTCCTCGGGAGACTGCGAAATCCTCTTTGACATGTTAAGGAAGTTATTTTTAATTAGCTGCTTCCTTTCATCGTAAGCGAATGGCGAAATGTCTAGAAATAAATCAGACTTTACCTCCTCTTCAGCCACCGCGATAAGAAGTTTAGCAACAGTGTTCTTAAGTTCCAACTGGCCACTAATAATTTCGTTAATATTCATATAAATATAATAATTGTTTTGTAGGGCAAAGTCAATGGTTAGCATATTTTTAATCAATAAAAAATATGAGGCGGGAGCTCCCGCCTCATATTACATCATCTTTGATTATTTTTTAAATATTGCCCAACCGCGCGCTGTTTCTTTTTCATTGAAAGCTTGAATCATATCAAAAATTTCGCTTGATTCCTTAGGATCAAAGGTATACCCGGCCGCAACAAAGACTCCCCTATTCCTACGTATGCTTTCTATGAGAGCTTGACTGGCATTAACCTCCCAGGTGTAAAACTTAGAGGTGACTCGAAGCTTTTTATCTGCTATGATTGACACAGTCCCAATATGCTTGTTATCTTTAAACATATTATTGTCACCTGGTTTAAAAAACCCTAGACTATACAGGGGATTTATTAAAGTATTGGGCCAATCATTACGGTCCTTAACGACAAAGATTTTATCAATTGATGGGTTGACTATCACGAATGGTAACTCGTTCGCCTCCTCCACATCATTAAAAATTACTCCCACCCCACCATTTATGGTGTAGTTTAAATTGGTGAGGTTAACATCGTGAATATTGTTAAATTTCTTTGGTGAACATTTTTGGTGGCGGGGAAGTACGACAGCGCCACGCCCTTTACCATTAATATTTTTAACAGTTAATTTGTCAAGACCACCATCATTTTTGAAGAGTTTAAGATCGGTAAACACTTCACCATCACCAAGTTGTTTTTTACAGATGCTACACTCACCCTGCTTTCGAATTGCTCCCGAGATCTCTCCTCCTAGTTTCTCCCCAAATAACTCTATTATTTCATCACGATTCACTAATCTCACATTATTCGTCATATTCGTAAAACCTAGCCTTTCTAAAATTTTTAAAGCATATTAATTAACTTCACCACCATTTTATCATCCACCACAGTTTTTGAAAAATTAGTTAAAATACTTATATTTCACTCCTCAAACCTAACTGCAGAGTCTGCAGCGAAAACTAGTTGGCTCTCTCCCACCACCACATCGCGCATCGGTACATTATACTCAACAATTTTAAAATTCTTAAAACTAACTAAAGATTCTGGAAACCACTTAATAAGACTCATTCTACTCTCACAACCATACTTTATAGTCTCATAATTATTAGCCTTTGCTAAAGCTTGAATAAATTTTCCACCCAAGTCCTCATGTTTCGGGTTTGGGTTAACAATTCGGTGAGCATCAGCAAACTCCTCATAAGAATCATAGCCATCAATTTCATCAAACTTACTAACAGTAAATGGCCCCTCGCCCTTTGAATTCTCAAATCTATAAACAGTTGTCTCTCCAATATGCTCATACTTTAAATACTCTTTAGCTTCTTCAAATGTTTCAGCCCTTCCCATAGCTCTATTCATATTATGTCAACTTATGATTCTTGAAGAACTTTAATAATCTTCATAAGATCCTCTTCATTCACACCGATGAAAAGCCGCAACATTTGAAGAAAAGCAACAATCTCGGATTCTAAACCTTCTTTAAGCATCTCCTCCTGCTCCTCAATCTTATCCTCATCATCGGTGAGACGGTCCTCATCCTTTAACTTAAAGTAAGAATTAGCATCACAAATCTTTAAGAACTCATCCCTAAGAACAATTCCCCTATTCTTATACTCTTCCTCAACCTCATCAATGTAAAAATTATCATATCTCCATTGCGGACGCCGTTTAGCCTTACCATCACCAGTGAGATCAGAAACAATATTCTTATAATCCACCATATTACTAACCTACTCCCTTATAGTAAAATCGCATTTTATAACATCTAATTACAGTAAATTACCTTAACCGTAAACATTCATTGCATTCATGAAATAATTAGGGAACCCCAGTATCATAAACAATTATTAAGGTATTAAACCAATGTCACAAGCATTTGTGCTGGAGGTAACCCCTCCTTCTTTCCCTCAATCTCAAGCAATTCAATTAAGGTCACTCCATCATGTTTTGCTGCTAAGGTTAACTCATTAATTTTCTCATTAATGTCCTCCCGAACCGCTTCAAAAATCCATGATGTGTCCAATTGGGAGGCGTACTGTGCACTATTATCACTGACCCTCATGGGGCCCACCATAAGCGAATCGCTCCCATTTTTAAGCATGGTTACCTCAATAACCACCCCATCGAATAATCGGTCTCCCACCTGATAAGCATCAAAATTTAACACTCCATACATCTCATTACCTATTGTCAAAATAACTCCTAAAATAATTTACGGATTTTAATATAAGTTTATTATATAATTTTTAAATTTTTTGGTCAATTTTAGAATTTAAGAAATTGACCAAAAAATCCGATGGAATACTGTTTTAAGTTTTTTAATAGCTCCTACTGTACAACATATCGGTAACAGTAAAACTTTGAAAATATGCTCTAGAACAATAAAAACGCCCGCTATAACCCATGAGTAAATAAGGTTATAGCGGGCCGTATGAGAACTGTGTTTTAAGCGTTCTAAAATATATAAAATTTTTAAAACTTTACTTATCCGTTGGATCCATTACTCTTATTACTATAAGAGTTGAGAACAGTCTCATTATTCTTCTCCATCTTGATGAGCCTCACCACACGAGATTCTGAGGTGTGGTTTGCGGCAATCCTGGCTCCGATGAAATATTCATTAGCCTTCTTTAAAGTCCAAAACTTCTTAAAAACAGTGACGGAAACATCCGGATACTCCATGGTGACCATATAATTCTTCATTGTGGAATCGCCTTTGCATAGTATTAATAAAGTAAGTTAATTATAGGCATCAGGAAGTGGCTTTGTCAATGATTCAAAAAGACTTAATATTATCTATTCTGTATCTTTCAATAGACTCTTGTTTTCGAGAAAGATTATTTTAATTTTTTAAAGCTTTTCAAGATTAAGCCAAGCCTTAATATAAGGATTAACCGTGTTTCTAGGTAAATTAAAATAATCATTAATAAACTTTAAATTATTTCCTTCTTCATATAATTGAATAGCTGTCTCTCTATTTATTAGAGGATGCTTAAAATCAGTATTAAGCTCTACACAAAACTTACAATTAGGGTTTATCATTTCTTTATCAACATGTTTATTAATGTGATTAGTATAAATTATTTTATTGTTAATTTCTTGTTGCTGGTCAGGTTTTAAAGATCTTTCTTTTCTGCTTTTATTATTATGGTCTTTGCAAGTTTTTGAATTTTTACTTGATATAATGCTTTTACATTCTTCAAAACAGCACTTTTTTGTTAATAGTTTTTCTTTCTTGTCAAAATTTATGGGGTTCAATAAACAAGCTTTTTCATGTTGTTTAATCACATTTTTCTTAAAATATTGGTTACAAAAATTACATTCTAATTTAGGGAGTTTATTAAAGCCCGCTTTTTTATTCTCTATTATTCTTTCTCTAGCTTTTGAATCATCTAAATTTTGCTTGGTTCTTTTAATAAAATCTATAATTCTTCCAATATGTCTACTAGAAAAACCAGTTAAAACTCCTATTTCAGTATGAGTCAGTCCATCTTCAAAATGGAATTTTTCGATAGAATATTTATTAGTTAAATTGGCATAGTTAAGATCCCTATTATTTTTTGATTCTTCTATTTTACGATTCCTCACTTCATCTTTTAGTTTAAAATCTTTATTTTTTATTATTTTAGATACTGAAGAGGGATTTTTACAATACTTCAAACTAATACTTTTAATGGATTTTCCGTTCTCATAATCTGTCTTAATTAAATCTATTTCTTCATCAGTAAACATAGTTTTAGAATTAAAATATCCATTTTTTATTTTTTCTTCATGGTTTTTTCTTGAAGATTCACCAATTCTCTTCCGTGTCTCAATAGTGTGTATAACACTTCCAGTTCCCGTCGGGCACCCATGCAACATATTATAACCACTATTCTTATGACGAATCCATGTTAATTTTTCTTCACTAATTATTTCTTTTTCTAATTCTAATAACTCTTTTTTATCAGCAGTCTTATTCCATCTTTTTATTATTTCAAGAGTGAATAGATTCCAATCTTTATTATATTTATTAAAAGCATTCTTGAGCCCTGTAGTCGGATGCTTACCACTTTTTAAATCTTTATGGTGGTTATTCCACCTCTTCTGAAACCCAATTGTGGTCATCCCAATATAGACGCCGCCACCTGGAGTTATTATCCTATATACTCCGATTTGCTTTAATTCCGCTTCAGTGTATTCTTCAGCATACATTTTTATTACCTCTTGTTTTAATATATTTATATTTTTCGACAAGAATATATTACCAAAATATTTATAAAAATAATAAAAAACTAAAGAATATACTAAAAAAATCGGTAACACCTGAACAAGAGAATTTTTGTCGAAAAATAAACTTTGGTGTTACCGATTTAATTAATACTAACAATAATACTAGTAAAAATCAACTAAAAAATTTTATACAATTATTATTACATTTATAAAAGTGGGGGGCGTCAGAATCAAACTGATCAGCCAAAAAACAATGGTGAAAGCATTGCGCGGGTCTATTCCCACCCATCTTTAATAGTATTAATAACTATGAGATAGCTAGAGAAGTACAGCAGTGAACTAGCGACAAGTCCGAGCGATCTATGTACACATCGCGCGGGAAAAGGT
>JAOYMY020032133.1:0-29594 GCA_025802475.2 Pernis celebensis
CGATCTTAAGTGACACTTGTAAAATGATTTGTGCTCTGACATTCATAGGTATAATCCCACGCTGGTTTAGGATTTTCCATATGCTTTTTAATGTTAAAATTATCAACATTAAGATTTGTGGTGAACAATGTAGTGTAAACTCTATTTGCATCTGGAGTTTTGTTGGCCAATTTAGCGCCTATGATATCTCTGGTGTGACTGGTCACCTTGTTTTGAGCAATTTCCAATAGCATTTTTTCAAGATTTTTATCTGTAGCTCGATGTGTTTTGTCGAGAAAACAATAGTGCACATTGGCTGCCTGCCACTCGCTCGTCTCTATGGCGTACCTGTTATCCACCTTATCCTCATCGCTATCAAAAGTGTTGTTCTTATCAACCGGGGGAAGCTGTAAAAAGTCCCCCACAAGTACAAGTTGCACTCCACCAAAGGGCTTGTTGTTTCTTCTAATATATTTCATCACTTTGTCTAAATTAGTAAAGAAATATGCTGGAAGCATGGAGATCTCATCAATGACGAGCACATCCACATTCTGTATCATTTTCTTTTTGGCGAAGAGAGTTTTGGGAGGATTTTTTCTATCAAAGTTTTCAGTGCTTATTCCTAATCCGCTCCATGAATGTATGGTGGTTCCACCTATTAGAGTGGCTGCAATTCCAGTGCTCGCAGTCAAAGCTACATAGACATCATCATATTCACTTTCAATAATATCTTTGAAGCGATTGAGAACTGTTGTTTTTCCTGCTCCAGCGAGGCCTGATATAAAAAGATTTTCCCCGTTGAGTAATCGAGCCAACACCTCAGCTTGTGAGGTAAATTTAGCCTCCTCCAAAGCATCATCAAGCTTATCATACCCCATATAGGGGTCCTTCTCATGTGCTAATAATTTTTCTCTTTTAATCTCTTCAAGCTCTTTTTCCTGGGCCGTAACCATTTTCATCGTCCTCTCTCATTTTTAAAAATCTCACAAATATTAGCTAACATCGCCTCAACCTCAGCATTTTTAGGGGCCGCTGAGTCACCCTTAATGTTACCTTCAGTCCTCATAAAAATTTCCAGTATTTTATCCCACACTTTGGGAGAGTACTCCCTAACAGTATTCTTAGTATAGTAAAAACCCTTAGGATTCATCCCAAGAATTTTAGTAATATCCCCATCCTTCATTTGAGGATTCAACTCCAGCATGTTAGATATTCGCTGATAATTTGCCAATTTATTCTTAAACATCGCCATCCACACTAAATGATTGCTTGACTTGTTTATTCGTCTTGCTATTTCAATACTTTTATTAACATCTCCAGCGAGAATAAAAGGTTCAATATCCCAAGGGGGAATGCTACCTGGAGGCTGAGGAAGTCTTATCTTCAAATCATCCACAGTGATTCCGCCATGCATTTTCTTAGGAACCTCCCCCAATGTTATGAGAAGTGGAATGGCCTTCTCATAATCCTGGCCAATGTAATCTAAAAGAAAGTTTTTAACCTCCTGACGAAAACCGAACTCATTAACGAGTCTCTTGGATAAGTCATCTTCACCTTTGGCTGGAGGCAGACTAACATAAAAATCATGCTCCAAAGAATACTTCTCTAATTTTTTACTTGAGTTACGATTAATGTTATGAAGCATAAGAATAAGCCCCTTATCACCTAACTCGGAAATTAAATTTTCTCCATCCTTAATGAAGGAGTCGGTCACCTTCTTCACATCATCCACACTATAAATGTTAAAGAGACTGCAATAATTATCACCAAATAATCCAGCCCCTAAAGCTTCGCTTAAGTTGCTAATATTTTGTAACTCACTTTTATCCACCTTCCACTCTTTAAGAAGCATATCCCTTCTAAAAGAAATATAGGCATCACTCTTATCAACTATTAAAGCAATCTTAGGCTTCATTTTTCATCCTCACCACATATATTTTCTTTTATATTTTACCAACTATTACACCGACATTAACAATATTACTTGTCTTTATCAAAATATTATTTACTTCACCTACACAGTATTGTCTTCGTGAATCGAGACTGACCTTTGCATTATCACCAAACGCTATAAAATAACCTTTAGGAACTTTAACCTCATATTTTTTATTGACATCACAGTTAATTTTATTAAGGTCAAAAATTTTTTTACCGTTAACCTTAACTTGCTTGTTTTCTATAGTAAAGTTGTCACCAGGTAGAGCGACCACCCTTTTTATAAGTTCCTCTTTATTATTTTTTGCTGAAATGGACCTCCATTTTTCTGGCTTTGTAAAAATAACTATTTTATCCTTCTCAAGTTTACTCTTCCTCAACAAAACCAAATCCCCATTATGGAGTGTTCTCTCCATAGAAGTTCCTTTAACATTTATAAAAAATTTATTTTTAAAGTATAAATGTGAACATAAAAGAGTAATCAATAATGTTAATAGCAATGCCACTGTTAGAATGATAGGCCTGCCCTTTTTATTTTGAGGTTTACTGCGTCGAATGTTTTGCAGAGACATTGATCACCTCAACTGAGCACGAAGGGTGTATGATAAGGTTTGAAGAATTCCTATATCCTCTTTAAGTGTGGCGGACATTCTCAACAATTCAATTCTTAATTGCTCATACGCCATCCACTTATTCTCTAGCTCCTCACACTTAATTTCAGCCCTAGCCTTTTTAGCTCCTTCAGTCTTTTCAGTGCTACCAAGATAATACCTTTTATAATTTCGTTCATACTCCTTTTTGGCAATTTTTTCTTTGCGCTCGTACTCATTCACCTTATCATTAATGTTGAAGAGGGCGACTCGGGCGCTTGATAAAGCCTTTTCAATTGCTTCAAAATTGCTATAATCCACTCCAGCATTGGGGTCATAAACCTGCTTACTCTTCCAATCATTAAACTTTGGAAGGGTTATGCTAGTTGCGGAATAAATGTCCTCACCACTCATTATTATTTACTCCTTCTAAAATAGTCACTTTTCCATTCAAAGTCATATTACCAAAAAAATATGAAATTATTCTTTTAATTTTTGTTGGAGAATTAAGCTCTAAATTGAATTCTAAAGAGGCCTGCTATAGTTACGTGATAGTAAAAACTATAGCAGGTCATTTTCATATCATAAAGAACATTTTCATCAAAAAACGTATTCTCGATGTGTGACACGAGAAACAGTATAGCAGGAAAAATCAGCGGGAAAGTTTAGAAATCCTAACCGAAATTTCTTCATTAATGCTCTCATAAAACTCAATTACCATTTCACTCGAAACATCAGTGTTAACCGCCACAAAAAACTTAGTCAACTTTAAACATATCCCCCGCTCCCACTTAGGTAGCCCCTTAAAAACAATGGAAGATAATTGATTAATTTTTTCAACATCAATGTCTATTAGTATAGGATTATCTCTATAATCTTTCAAGTACCATAAAGCTTTCGTTAAGTCCTGAACAGCATTCTCCTTATCGCCGTTTCGATAACAATATTTAATGGCGTTTCCCATGGAAAATGGCATGAGTCTTATCAACTCTATTACCTGCACACTATTGGCTATTCTATAATGATTGGGATTAATTGCATCATTTGTCTCACTCATGGTCACTCATCCTCCTCAACAGTTATTTTTCTTTTCTTATCTTTTTTAGCCTTACGCTTAGCTAATCGTTCAGCTTCGAGCTGGGCAACCCTGTTATTATACCTGATATCCCTTTCATCTGGAATTTCAAGCTCCTCCCTCACCTCTTCAGAGCGGGTTGGACGAATAAAAGCTGCCATAGCGATAAAAATAGAGACAAATGCACTTGAAACTAATGTGTAACCGATTCTGTATCCGAAACCGTACACAAAAACAAAGAGGAAGGCGGCCACCACTGCACACATGTAGCGTCTTATGCGGCGTGAGTATCTTAACCTATACGGCATCCAACCGTCAACAGTGTTAACCCTTATATCATGAAGGCTAAGACTCCACTCATATATGAGAATAAATATTGTGATGCTCAACGGTATAAGAAGGGCAGTTCTAATCAAATTCCATCCTGGACCGAACGGCACAAATATATCAACAATAAGACTAACTATCACTGAAATAGCAAATGCTATCCCAATTTTTATATTAAAATCTTTAAAATTATGATTACGCTCACGCCTAATCCATATGAGAAACTTTCTAAACATTTTTTAACCTTCCCGAAAATAAATTCTTTAATAATATATCAGTATAATATTAAGAGAAATTACAATAATCTATCCTCAACATTAAAATTATTCTTAGCATCGTTAAGAGCGATATCAGCATATTCAGAACCCAATATCTTTATGGCCTCTTGTTTAGCGTCATCGATCCATTGCGAATGCTTTGAAAGACTAGCAAAAATCATCTCACTAGCTCCCGACTGGTCAGAGCTAAAAATGGTTCCGCTACCACGAGTATCAAGATCAATTTTAGAAACTTCAAAACCGTCGCTATAATCAACCAAAGACTGTAGTCTTATTTGACTATTTTTAGTTTTACCTAAACTTACAAGATAGCATTTAGAGTGCTTATCATTACGCCCAACCCTACCTCGAATCTGATGCAGTGAGCTTGCTCCAAAGCGGTCAGCCGATAGAATTACAACCCTTGTTGCGTCCTTAACGTCAACTCCAACCTCCACCACAGTTGAGGCGACAAGAACATCATATTTTTTATCCTTAAAGTCGCTCATCACCTCATTCTGTTCCTCTTTTTTCATTCCACCGTGAACCATTGCTAACCGCAACTCACCTAAAGCATTTTTTCGTAAATTATCAAAAGTTCTCTCAACACTTGCAGCGTCAACGCTTGCTGTTGAGTCACTCACAAGTGGCGTGATGATAAATGTTTGATTACCGCTCTCAGCCTCTGCAATGATATCGCTCCATAGGGGATGAATTAATTGTTTAGTAATCTCATTAGGCTCCTCCTCGATCCATTCAGTGACAATTGGCTTACGGCCAGCAGGCTTATCAGTTAGCTGAATCATATCTATATCACCGTAGAACACCTGTGCAGAACTTCTTGGTATAGGTGTAGCCGTCTGCATGAGAAGGTCAGGCACCCTTCCGTCCACTCTAGAATTTAATAATTTCGACCGTTGTTCAGCTCCGAATTTCTGTTGCTCATCAATGGCGATGAATCCCAAATCATGATACTTAACACTTTCAGACATAACTGAGGTGGTGCCGACTATCACATCAGCCTCACCCTCCTCAATCTCTTTAAGAAGAGCACGTTTTTCTCTAACTTTAAGCCCCCCACTCAAAAATACTATCTTTATATCCTCTCCATTTTCATTCAACGGCTCAACAAGCTTTACAAATGTTTCAAATAACTGCCTCGATAGCACATCAGTCGGACCTATCACCACAGCCTGCTTACCATTTTCAACACTTCTCAATGCGGCCAATTGAGCAATAATTGTTTTACCAGCACCAACTTCAGCCAAAACCAATGTGGAGCTGGGAGTGCTCTCGCTCATTTTCTCATTCATTTCATTAACTGCTTTTTCCTGTCCAGCCGTTAATTTAAAGGGAAGGGATTTTATGGCCTTTTCTTGAAGATTAAGTTTAGTTTTAACCTGCTCTAACCCCTCTTTAGCAACAGTGTTCATACGCTCATTCTGTATAATTAACTGCATAGATATAAGCTCATAATAGGCCAACGTGTCAATCACTTTTTTATGATTGTCCAGTCCTGTTGGGAGATGCAACTCACGAAAGGCATCATAATAGTTCATTCGATCTTTTTTGTCCAAAGTTAAATATTCTGGAAGTTTAATAATATCTAATCTTGAAAACAACTCCCGTATTGAAGATAATAAAAATGCTGTGCTTATTCCCTTTGACGGTGATTGTTTATAGATGGGAACTATAGGTAAAAGTTCAGCCTCTTTAGAGTGCTCTATACTCGCTCCATTTAGATTTATTTTCTTATTAAAAAAGCCAACTTTTCCGGTAACCAAAACCTCATCATCAATTTTAAATTTCCTTTCAAGCCAGAATTGCTTCCAAAAATTAACCTTGATCTCATCTCTACTAGTATCACCGTTGGATATTTTAAAATACACTCCCATATTATTGGGAATGCTTCCTATTTCAATAATTCGTCCAACAATTGTGGCACTTTCATCTATAATGAGACTACTAATATCCTGCGGTTGTGATTTATCAATGTACCGTCTCGGAAGCCAATGGATAAGGTCATAAAGATTCTCCACACCAAAATCATTCATTTTTTCTTCAAGTGTCTTTTTAGACTTTTGTTTAGACTTGAAGCTCTGGTCATTTATCTGTACCGTGTTGAGAACATTCACTGGTATTTTCTTCAGTGACTCAAATGTCCCATCAAAACCTGGTATTGGAGAGTGGTTAATCTCCAAAACCTTATCCTCTATTGATATCTTCGGGAATAATCGTATAGCATTATTCATAGTCTCAAGGTCCATCACTCTACTTTTTAGAATTTGATATGTTCCATCAACCTTAGGACGTCCGTTGAGTGCCTTCATAATATTCTTATAAGTCTCTATTCGCGGGAAGGTTAACTCCACATGCTTCCCACTATCCGCCTCCCACGCTTTTGCTTCAGGTAGCTTATCTGCCAATTCTTTTAATCGTTTTCCATCCTCTGGAGAGAGAGTGACCTTCATTCCCCTTAAAATATATCTAATGACAAATGCACCCAACGGTCTCGCGTTAAAAGTATATGTGAAAGCTCCATTATTTTCAGTGACTCTAACATCATTTAAACTTTTAAAATCATCAAATAGGAGTAAATTCTTTTGACTTCGTATATAAATTGTATCAGCAATAATTTTTACAATGGCTTCATTCGACTCCGGTAAAAGGGAGTCGATATCATCAATTCTGCTAGAGGTGCTAGAAGAGTGCATAACATCGCCAACACCTGCCTCTTCAAATTTCAGGTCACTTTCATAATCTGGATTATCAATGAGGAAGTTTTCATATATTTTTCTTGAAAGCTCTACTGAACTCTCTCCACTCCATATATTTATATTAGCCAATGTCATGCACTCTCTTTTCTAACGTATCACGCCTCCACAACTTTAAGAACAGTTTCGGTGGCCTCTACAAAGCGCATTGATGTTTGGTCAAGCATTTCAATGCTTTTCACAAGTTCTCTAGCATATTGGGTTTTGCTTACATTAATGTTAATGGCGTTGTTTGTGAACACCTCAACAAGACTTCCCAAAGCATAAAGAACATTTTCATCAAGCTCAATAACGTAGAAGGCTCTCTCAACCGGATCCTTACTTTTTGCTTCACGTAATGCTATAATTGTTCTTGCTAACATTCTATCAACATTTAAGACGGAAATAACAAATTCTGACTCATTATTGATGGGGTTACCGTTGTTGACGAACTGACTAACAACAGTTCTCTCCTCACTTGATAACTTTCGATAAGCGTCAAGAATGTTAATGATAGTGCTCACACGTTTAAGTTCAGTCTCATTATTTGGAACTGTTATACGGGGACGTGAATCCTGCTGTGGAGAACTACTAGCAGTGCTTTGAGGGGCTGATGGGCGTGAATATTCTACATTAGAATTAACCTCAGGCTCAGACTCTATTTTTGCAGGGGCCTCATTATGAACGCTAACACCGTTCGCAGGATTGATGTGGTCCTGTGCCAAAGTTGCTCCGCCCGTCGCCATGCTATCTTGACTACCTCCGCCGTCAAGTGAGTCACCATCACTTGTATGCCTTGGAGGAGCCTCCACTCCCACACCTTGAGTAACTTCATCATTTTTAGATACTGTGTTTGCAGCAACCTCCTCATGAGCTTTAACAGGAGTGGAAGTGCTACTAGCAGTCGTTTCACCACTAGAGTCACTGTTAGCCTCACCGACTAGAGAATCATTGGGATCATTTTCACTATAACGCATTGACTCCTCAAGCATACTGCTTGCATCAACATCATCTTCAACAGCGAAGCCGCTTCCACTATTCTCTAATTTTTTATCAAGTTCAAAGCTTTCATCGAACTCGCTACCAAAATCATCAAAATCTTTATCATTAAAATTACTCATAATCTACTTTCACTTACTACTAGTTATCTTAATTTCATTATCAACTAATGACAAATCAATGTTTTTATCTTCAGAATTCTTAACAATGTGGTGAGCGATCGGATTGCTCACATTTCGTAGTATAGCACGCTGAATATCTCTAGCACCAAATTTAACAATGTTAGCATTTTTAATGATGGAGTCTATTATCTCATCGTTAAGTTCACTAACAGTATAACCCTTAGACGATAATCTCTCTCTCACTACTTCAAACTCTTTATTAACGATGGAGGTGGCGATAGTTTTGTTTAATGAGTCAAAAATAACTATTTCATCAATACGGTTAATGAGTTCTCTCTTAAATATTTTCTCAAGCTCCTTCATCATCTGCTCTTTGGTGTCATCGCTTCCAATTTCGGTGGGCGCCTTAATATCGAAGTTACCGAGCCCTATCTTGCGGGAGGAAACCTCTTGCGCTCCAATATTACTCGTCATAACAATGATAGTCTGACTAAAATCAACATCCTGTCCTTTAGAATCAGTCATTCGACCTGCATCCAAAACTTGAAGAAAGCTATCCCAAACCTTAGGATGCGCCTTCTCCACCTCATCAAGCAACACAAGTGAATGAGGGTTCTCCATAACAGCGTTAGTTAATGCTCCACCCTGTTCAAAGCCCACATATCCGGGAGGAGCGCCGAATAATTTGGCAACCTCATGCTCCTGCTGGTATTCACTCATATCAATTCGCACAACATTCAGCGGCTTATCTGAAACCTCTTTAGCAAGATCTAACGCCAACTGAGTTTTGCCCACACCCGTAGGTCCTAGGAACAAGAATGAGCGTATCGGCTTAGCAGGATCACTTAAACCAGCAGCGGGAACGATGATGCTTTCAGAAACTTTGCTAATGGCGTCATCCTGCCCAATGATGTCCTCGTGAAGTCTAACCCCTAGATTAGTAACATCTTTGAAGGAAAGTGGAGCTACCTCTTTTTTATCTTTATCATGAGAGCCGCCTCGACTCTCCATTCCAGATAACATTCCAGGTGGTGGAGTTCCTATTCCGACAATTGTAGCGCCACCGTTTTCCGTTATGATTCGAAGAAGGTCTTCAGGAGACATATCTCCTCCGCCATCTTCATCGTCCTCAAAGCTTGAGAACAGCTCACTTGTATCCTGAAAAGTTCTCTTCATAACCTTGTTGAAGTTTACATTTCCATTGGGGTGAAGATATTCCTCATCAGTTGTGTAGGCGTAATCATTTGCCACATGCCTGAAAACTGTTGCCCAAATACCTGGTGGAATGACGATAAGACTCTTTCCCTCATGCTCCTGCTCCACATTTTCCATGCGGTTTATGGCATAATTTATAAAGGACTTTAACTGACGTTTAGTGATTTCACGCTTAAAGTTTTTATTGCTTTTAGAGAGAACACTCATATCAAGCAAATCAATAAGCTCCTCCCTAGTGCAGTATAACTCATTAGCGTCAACAATCTGCCAATTCCCCCAAAGCTTAGAGTTAGACTTTTGGGAGTTTTTAGCAATATTAATAAAGTTATCCGTGTTTATCTCAAGAATAACTTTAAACTTTGAAAGAACAGTGCTAATGTAGAGGGCCACCTCGGGAGATTCTGTTACAAAACATACATTCTCAGCCTTTATATCCTCTTTATCCAGAAAATCTTTCATAACTTTCTGAAGGATGGTGGCGTCAGTGTACTTGATAACCTCAACATCAGTCAATTTGATTAATAGAACATCACCGCCGGTGCTTTTAGAGGTATACTCCTCCATATTATATGCCAACTGTTCAATTAAAAATGATTTTCCAGAAAAAGGCGATCCCATAACGATGGTTGTGTTGTTGTCAGTGTCCAACACTCTAGCGGCCAGATAATCAAGTTTAGACTTAACTGGAGCTGGCAAACTCTGCAATGTAATTTTTTCAGATTTTGCGTTATCAGTTATATAATTGGGAGTAAAAGAGTGCCGTTCCGCTCCGCCTTTATCTCCGCCTTTGCCGCGACCGAAATTTTCAAGTAAATCTTCAATATTCATAAAATTTCACCTTACTATAAAATAGCGTTTAAATAATTAAAGTAATCCTACCAAAAAAATGATAGGATCACTTTATCTTTAAAATATTATATAACAAGCCAGCTAAATAATCAAATTATTGTGCCGTAGTTAAAGGCGTCAGTTTTCTTCACGAAGCTCCCATAGCGTGTGGAAGCGGTTAAGCCAAGCTGTGGCCTCATTTAATTGATTTGTGACCTCTTCCACCCTTCCGCTTGGAATAACATTAATAAACTGTTCAGGTTCTGGAAGGCTTGTGACACTTGAAAGCATGCTAAAGAAATTATAAATATGCATTGAGTCCTCAGGACCAATGTTATGTCCTTCACCATCAACCTCCATATCCATTAGACCATCATCAGCAACATCAGTCATTCCCACAGCATTATCAGCTTCAAGTAATGAGTCCGCAGCGGCCTCAAGTCCGGCTTTATAACCCTCATCCTCAGCTTCATCAAGCTCTTGCTGCTTTTTCTTAGCAGCGGCCTCATCAGCCTTCTTTTGCTCCTGTATTTCAGCCCTCTGCTCAGCTATATACTCTTCAGTTCTAGCTGCAGCCTCTTCGGGAGTCATATCGTGAGTCTCCTCCTTTAGCTCCTCAGTAATTCTTGGAAGCTCCCTTTTAATATCTCTAGCCTGGGCCTCAGTCAACTTTATTTTAGTTCCCTCAGGAACAGCCGCTTCAATCATTTCAACAGCTTTGTTAAGGTCGATCAACTGATAAGCTCTAGCAACAGTCATATCAAACTCTTCCCTGACATAATCAGCCCAAGTATCATAGCCCAAAGCCTTCCACGCCTTGTGCTTATGAGCCTGCGCAATCAAAATGAAGGTTGCTGTGGCAGCAGACTTAATAGCTTCAGTATGCTCTCTAGCCTGGCGCTCATTCATTTCATAATTTTCAAGATCAAAATCTTCATCAAACTCAACAATCTCCCCACTTATCGCTTCGCCCTCTTCACCATCATAATCTTCAAATTCTTCCAACTCTTCATCATCGTAATCATCAAGACTATCTAAAATGTCACTCATATTAAAAACCTCTGCTTTCATTAAACTAATACAATTAATTGTAACAACAATACTTTATAAAATTATCAAACAATATAAAAAATTCCAGTAATAATAAAGCTGAGTAATATTAGCGGAACAGCTGGAATATTTATTCTACTCTTAAAAATACTCCACGCCAACTTTTTCTGTCTAGATGAAGCAATAATAAATAGCCCAAAAGAGTAAAATAAAATTATGGCGAACAAAACTTTAAAAACATTAAAGAAATTATATATTCCTATCATCGGATACAATCCCGCAACACCGATCACCAATGCTCTAGCGTCACTAGCCCCCATAAGCTTTGGAGTCAAAACAAAAATGCTAAAAAATAAAATAAAAATAACATAAAAATTAAGCGTTGCCCCCATATGATAAAAAATTAAAGTAAACAAATTAAAGGCGATTAAAAATAAAATTGATAAATACTGTAATTTTCTATCCACTAATCGTAACTTCACATCACTCCACAATGATTGAAAAAAATTATAGAGAACGATGGTGAAGCTCACCAGCGATATAGTGTAAACTATTGAATTACCAATTTTTATATAAAAAATTAACGGTGTAACTGAAGCAATAGTTAAGAATAAAGAATAGAGATTAATTTTGCTCCACTTTATTTTTTCGCTCCATTCAGGCCTCCTAAAAATGCTAAAACAGTATAGCAATAAATCTGTTACAAGAATGAAGAAAATTGCTATACTGTTAATCATTAAACTTCACATATCACTTGTTGGTCATGGTTACCATGAAGACCAAAACATTTTCAAGAATCTCACCATCATCCAATATTCCTTCAAAAATGAATGGTGAATTATTATTCTTCCACTTAATATTCATTTTGTTGGTGGTGATGGGGTGGAAACCCTCATTAAGCACAACCCGCATGAACTTAACTGTGGTCTCATCCTCATTTATATTAGCCTCTTCAAGTGGAACTGACAATACATTGCTTTTGCTATTATCAGTTAACTTAATTTCATCCTTAGTAATTTTGAGGGTTATATCATCCTCACTCCAGCTAATATTACTTAAAATGCCTATAGCGTTCTTTAGATCTTTAACATTTACAGTGACACTATTCTCAAGACCACTAACAGCAGAGTTCTTTAATTTCTCATAAGGAATTGGAGAAATATCTGGAAGGGAGAACAGAGCGACTCGAGAATCACTAAACTCATAACCGAATTTCTGTCCCTTAGCCTCATAAATGAAGGTGATGACATCATCCACATTTTTACTTGGCGCGATCAATTTAGCGTTATCAGCGGTTAGCATAATGTTTTTATATTTTTCAGTAAACTCTTTAGCATAATCCTCAGCCTCAAAGTCAAGTTTTATCTCACTCAAAGCGTAGCGGTCAGTGGCCATCATGGTGAGCTTATTTTCATCAATGTTAAGCCTCACATCAACAGCCCCCAAGGCGGGCATAAATGAGGTGTTGTTGCTATCACAAATTTTAGAAATATTCTGCAAAGCCCCGAAGAACTCGCGATCATTAGTCTCGCCAATCTTTTGAATCTTAGGCATATTGCTCACAACAGTGTCCACTGTTGGAAGGGTGAAGTCACCGTTTGTGGTGCTCAAAGTAACCGCATCGCCTTTGATGGTCAAAACCGAGGCGTTTTTATCACTACTAATAGATTTATTAAGTCTTTGTAAATAAATTCCCTCAAGAGCTAGCTTAACCTCCCCCTCGCCACCGTCCTCCTCAATGTTAAGAATTTGGAAACTTCTCTTCATACATGATCTACTATTAACGTGATAAAGCATTCCCGTGCTCTTCGCCACATCAACCACAAATGAAACATATGCTTTATCGTCCTTAGAATCATAAACTCTCGTAGCCCAACTAATAGCTTCATTGAAGCTAACATTATCCAAAGTAATCTTCATATTATATTCCTCACTTTTATCTTTTTATTATCACTTTTGTTACTTTTAATTTAATTGTCAGAAGGGAAGGGAGTCAATGTCATCATCGGCTGTATCCTCCACGCCGGACTCAACTTCACCGTCATCGTTAACAGCGGGTGCTTCCTCAGCCACCTCATCATCATCCTCAATTACCTCTTCCACAGCTGCCTCCTCTTCAGGAGCTTCATCAACCTCAGCAGCAATTTCTTCATCAAGCGCCTCCTCTTCATCAGTTGGAGATAATTCCTCCTCAACCTCCTCTATTTTATCCTCAACGGTCTGTGATTTTTTCGCTCTTGAAGTTTTTCTTGGAGCTGCTTTTTTAGTCTCCTCGACTGGAGTAGACTCCGCACCATCAGTAACAGAGTCGCCATTAATAGAATCAGTTCTAACAGTTTCAGAAGGCTCTTCGAAGTTTCCATCGCTATTAGTCTGAACATTTGTGGTGCTGTCATTGGCGGTCTCTAAACCACCACCAAACACTCCATCCAGCTCAGAAAGAGTGGCCTCCAAAGTTTTGATGTCATTCTTTATAGTTTCCTTAAGCTTAAGAATATTGTTTCTAGCTTCTTGAAAGTTTTTAATATTTTCTTGCGCCGTGCTCAACGTCTCATTAACATCCATGTAAATACACCCTAACTATATAAAATAATTGTTTAAGAAAATAATACCAAAAAAAGCGGGGAAATAAATTAAATTTATTTCCCCGCTTAGTGATAAATTACCCAACAACCCTTTATGATGCAGGATACAAAACAATTACCTTCTTACTACCCTTAGTCAACCTCTCATTAGCCTTAACACTCTGCTCCGCTATTACTCCACGAGAAAATCCAGGAGGAGCAGGCTTACTCTCCTTACTTACCTCAGCTTGAATGCCTAAAGAATGTAAAGTGTTCAAAGCGTCACTAGGCTCCATACCAACAACGCTAGGAACAGTTAAAAATTGTGTTTCATCAATAGGTATCTCTATCTTATTGGAATCCTCCGTATTAAACGCTAAAGGAATGTTCGTCTTACCAGAGTGAATCGTCTTCATAATATCTGAACCCGTCTCTTGTGCAGTGTTTTCATGCCAGGAGTGAGCATAACCCTTGAACATTGCTCCATCGATTCCACGATTTTGCTTATCCTTGTCATAAACGTTAGTGAATAAAGAATAATAGCCAGTTATTTGTGCCCAACTAGAGTTGAGTAGCTCGTTAGTTCCTGACTTACCCCCATTATCAATTCCAGGAATATTTGCTTTAACACCGAAAGCGTTTTTTATTTCGCCACTAACATCAGCGCGCATAGCTTTAGCTACGATTGATGCAGCTTTTGGGGTCATAACACTTCTACATGAGTCCATTTTAGGATCATAACCGTCAGGATAAGCAGGAGAGCTACCATCAACATACTTCAACGAACTAATTGGTGTAGGGGGACAATAAACACCCTTGTTCGCAAAAGTTGCAAAGGCAGCAGCTAACTTAACAGGGCTGTTTGGGACCGAACCAAGAGTATATGAAAGACTTCTACTTCCAATATAATTTGGAGCGCTTAGCCCAACACTTTTAGAAAATTCTTTAACTTTGTTAACTCCGATCTTCATCTCAAGGTCAACAAACCACGTGTTGGATGAAAGTGCAGTTGCCTCTTTGTAAGTCTTCCAGCCACCTTGAAGATCACATGATACTGAGTTCCGATAGCCTCTTGGTGGTGAATCATAATTTTTACCTGGGTAAAGGGGACATGGGGCATTAAATTGAAGCATATCTTCAGTCCAGCCATTATTAACGGCTGCCGCTAGGGTGAACATCTTATAAACTGAACCCTCACCAGTGGGTGTGGTGGCAAGATTCATCTCAGTCTCACCTTTACCATTACCCAACTTACGATTAGCAGCGATTGAAACCACACCACCACTACCCGGCTGCACCACAGCAGTAGGAGCAACAATTCTATTAGTGTTACCCCAATTTTTTGAAAGATAATCCTCACTCGCCTTAACCACACTAGGATCCATAAACGTCTTAATTTCAAGCCCACCTTTATCGAGAATGGCCTGTCGCTCAGTCAGATCGTTCCCCAACCTAGGACTATTACGAAGATAGCTCATGGTGTAGTAACAATAGAACGGATATTTACTATTAGCGCATGTTCCACCTCCGCTACTCTTACGCACAAGATTTAATTTAACATTTTCTGCAGCGTCGGCCTCACTCTTAGTTACCGTTTTGTTGGCGACCATAGCGTCCAACACCACACGCTGACGGCGCTTCCACAGGTCATAGTTGCTTTTAGAATCCATATTGAAGATAACCGGATTGTTCTCAGTTCCGATGAGGGCCGAAGCCTCAGCAAGATTAAGGTCCTTAGCATGCTTTCCATAAAAATACTGGCTCGCAGTCTCAATTCCATAAACTGAAGGCCCACCAAAGGCAACAGTGTTGAAGTAATTTAAAAGAATCTCATTTTTAGAATGCTTCTTCTCATACTCCACAGCCTGCTTTATCTCTTTCACCTTACGGGTGTAGCTCTGAGCAACAGCAGATTCTTTATCTCCGTCCTTACCCAAAAGATTGTAATACTGAAGATTTTTAACCAACTGTTGTGTGATTCCTGAGCCACCACCGGAGCCCTTAAGTACTGCCCTCGCAATTCCAGTGGGATTGAAGCCCTTGTTGGAGTAAAAGTTCTTATCCTCCGTGTCAATGAGCCCCTTCACAAGTAATGGACTCACATCATTTAAACTTTTAAGCTGTGTTCGATTCTGACTCCAAACTTGAGCAATAACTCCACCATTTTTATCATAAATAGTGTTCTTCTGGGCGATGGCAACATCAGGCAGCTCACCCGGAACAGCGCTCCACGCCTTAACTGCTGGATTAGCCGCCTGCACTCCCAGCATTCCAAGAGATATAACGGGAAGCATAAAAATCAGACCTATCAGAGAACTTACAAGGATAAAATAGAAAAACTTTAAAAAAATTCCCCTTTTCTTCAGGGCTACCTCTTCAAGCTCCTCCCCCTCAAAAAAGTCTCTGATGTTAGACTCCTCATAATCTTTCAGCTTTAACTTATTAATCATAATACCTTAAACTTTTCTGGAGAATAACTCCGGTCGCTTTTCATATAATTCATTAAGGTCCTCAACATCCTTCTGGGTATCCATAGCATGCCAAAAACCAGTATAATGATAATAACTCATTCTACCCTCTTTGGCCAACTTTGTCAAAACTGTGAAGCTCAAATCATCACTATCTCCATCCACATAGTTAAGAAGTTCATAATTACACGCTATATACCCACCGTTGATGAGCTCCTCAGCGTTGTCTGACTTTTCAGCAAAGTTGAGGACCTTGTTTCCCTCCCCTGTTTTAAGAATTCCGAAACGCTCCCCCTTGTTGATGGCGGTTATGGTGACCACATTATCCTCTGGGGCGTTAAAATGGACATTTTCAATATCTTTAATGTTAACATCGCTAACGCTATCGCCGTAGGTTAGGAAGAACGGCTCCCCCTCGTCCACATAATTGCGAATGTAATTCACCCTCTGACCAGTGCTTGAATCCACTCCAGTGTTGATGATGTGAACGCTCCAATCCTCAACTCCCGAGGAGTTATCTATCGCCATTCCACCATATTTGGTGAAAACCATATTATTACCATTAAGCATATAATTACGGAAAAACTCTTTGAAAGCACTCTCCTTATAGCCACAAAGAAGATAAAACTCTCTTATCCCTTGCTTGTAGAAAGTTCTCATAACATGAACTATCACGGGTATATCACCGATGGTGACGAGCGGCTTAGGAATGGTGGAGGTTTGCTCGGCCAGTCGAGTGCCCCTTCCTCCAGCGAGAATGAAAGCCTTAGTTATTTTTTTATTGTCCACAACTTTATTTTTATTCATTTAACTCAATCCTTTAAAAAATCATTAATTTGTTCAATTGTTACATCAGTCATATTGTAATTGCCAGTGAGTAATTTAGCATACCAATCAAAAGTCTTCCATAACATCACATCAGTTTTACTCCATGTGGGAGACCAGTCTAATCGCTCCCTAAATTTATTGGAATTCAATGATAATAGTTTAGCCTCTTTAAAGTTTTCTCCCCCACTACCATCAATTATTTCAATGATTGAATGCTTAAGAAAGAAGTCAGTAATCACTCTAGTTTTGATGATGTTATCATCATCAGGCCCTATATTATATTCACTTGCTAGCTCCTCATCATTGAATTGATTAGCGGCTAGTAAAGCATAAGCGTAAACAGCGTCAAGAACATGCTCATATGGTCTGACCCCATCAAAATTTCTTATAATGGCCGGATCTCCACTTTTAAGAGCTTCATATAAATCTGGAATTATTCTGTTTTTTGCGAAGTCGCCGCCACCGATAACATTTCCAGCGCGGCAGGTGGACATAATTTTACGCTCCCCCTCGCCAGAGTAATTAAAAAATGAATGGCGATAAGAGTTGGCAACAATTTCAGCGCAAGACTTACTGGCAGAATAAGGATCAAGACCTGAGAGAACATCCTCCTCCACATAGGGTTCATTTTTCTCAATATTTTTATAAACTTTATCGGTGGTTACACAAATAAAGCTAGTCCTATCCTTAAGTTCCCTAACAGCGTCCATCACATTAACTGTCCCGATAACATTGGTTAAAAATGTGTTGTAGGGGTCAGCATACCCCTCACTAACTATAGGTTGAGCGGCAAGATGAAAAACCACGCTGGGATTCACTTGCAGAATCTTATCAATAACTCCTCTATCATTAACGTCAAACTCCTCAAGATGTATATTTTCTAGAGAGTCAATCTTCACATACTCCTGCATTTTATTATCACCGTTTATAAGGCCTCCGCCGTAGACAATTGCACCCAACTCTCTAAGTAAAAGCGCTAGCCAAACCCCTTTAAATCCAAATGCTCCAGTAACAAAAACTTTACGATTACTGTAAAAATTCTTTAAAAACTCAACATCATCATCCTTGTTCATAACGAACTCCTTTTCTTTAATATTAATACTAAACAATATCTATAATTTATCACCCCCATAACTTAAGTTATTTTAGCGCTTTCTATTCATAGACTTATTACTAAATTTACTAATCTTACTCGTGCGCTCATTAAAAGCGATGTCATTCTCAACCTCCTCCTGAGTATAATCATCATCAATCTCCATAGCCTTTACATTACCACTCATTCTAATAATTCTATCCTTTATTGAGTTACTAAATTTAGACTGTGCACTAACTGAAAGTTTATCATTAAACCCCTTAGCTGAGCCATTGCTCGTAAAAATAAAAGCGAGTTGATTCTTAGATATATGCTCCAATAAGCTTCCCCATAAAGTTATTTCAATCTCATTATAAGCGTCAAGTGCTGAAACATTATCAATGATAAAAAATTTATTCCTTTTATTGAGAATTTCACCAAGCTTTTCATTATATCTGAAGCCCGCTCTAGCAATGGTGAGAAACTCCTCCTCGCTTATATGCACCACCTGGGATGGAGTCAACAATCCATAGCCAATGTAGCGTCTGGCTATCGCCAGCGCCATAAAAGTCTTTCCAGAACCTTTATCTCCCCTTATGAAAAATGAAACCGGAGCCGCCTCCATCTTCTCCCTACGCTGCTCTTTTATGCTTTCAGTAATCATGGTGGAGGCGTGCTCGCTAGCCGTTGCATCATTGATGGTGTCAAGCTTCGCCCGATTCCATGGAGAGGTTAATTGTGAATCCCACTTCCTAATGTTCTTCAAGCGCTCCTCTTTGTTTTTAGCCTTCTCAAGCTCAATAAATCTCTTATCCAACTCATCCTGAAAATTTTTATATCCATCATAATCAGTTTCATTATGCTTCACCACATCGAAGCCTGAACTACCAGTGGCAATATTAAAATCATCATACACACTCATAATTAAATCCTCCTTCGCTTCCTACGCTTTTCAGCCAACTGGAACTGCAACTGACCTTTGTCATATAATTTACCAAACTCTTCCAGAACATAACCACTCAAACGCTTATGTGCTTTAAAAATATCCTCAAGAACAAGAACATATTTTTCATCACTCCAACCTCCACCATACACATACGTCTTATAAAAATTTTTCACATGGTGCAACTGTAACTCAGCCTCTTTATTGTTGCTTTCAGAAAAAATATCGGGATATGAAACAAAAGGATCATACACTTCCATCCAAAGGGTGATGAATCCGTTTGCAGCATCATCCTCCCCAAGAGAGTTCACCACCTCACCCTCATCAGTAAGGTCAAAAAGATTTTCATATCCTTGAAGAAAAGGATTTTTGGAGTGTGGCAATCGCTTCATCACTCACCGTCCAAATCGCCGAGTATAATGTCATCAATAGAGTCTAAGGAGTCCAGCTCATCAAGGTCAAGATCGCTATCAAGACTTAAATCATCATCCGGACCCAACTCTTCAATATCCTTAACCTTGGTAACCTCCCTAAGGAGAGAGCATTCAAGATTTGAGTGGCATCGAATAGTCTTATTGTTCTCACCACTACGATTCTTAGCGAGTATCACAAGAGTGTGGGGAATGGTCTCATCATTGTTAATATCCCTATGTAAAAGTATAACAATATCTGAATCCTGAGCTATCGCTCCACTCTCACGAATGTTATCAAGCTTGGGTAGAGAGTCAGTGTCATCATCATCCTTACGCTTCATCTGAACAAGCACCATGATCGGCACCTCCAACTGTTTAGCGAGAAGCTTCATATTCCTTGATATATCAGCAACCGCCTCCTGGCGGGAGCCGAATCGTCCCGTCGGAGTTATGAGCTGAAGATAATCAATAACAATAAAATCTAAACCATCTTTACTTGAAGCTTGCTTTATCGCTCTAGCTCTAATGCTATCAACAGTCTGCTTAGGCTCAATATCTATAGTTATCTTCATCTCCTTCATCTCCTCCATCTGCCTATTCAGGTTAGCGTAATCATCCCCATCAAGTTTACCCTGGCGAAGCTTATTCAAAGGTATAGCCGAACTTGACGAAATAATTCTATCCTCTATCTCATTACGTCCCATCTCAAGAGAGAAGAACATTACACTTTTACCGGCTTTTGCTGCTGCCACAGCACAATTAACCGCGAAAACACTATTATGTGTAGGAATCAAAGTTTTACCAGCAAGATACATATGATCAACACTGTCCACTTCAATACATCTAACAGGAACACTATCAACATTTTTTATTTCTTTAATATAATAATTCTCGCTTACTTTGTTTCTTTCGTGAAAAAATTTCGCCTTGCGCTCAAGCTTAAAAGGATTAAAATTACTCTTAAAACCAATATTATATCCAACCGATGTCTCTAGTTTGCGCCCGCTAACATCTTCAAATGTCATAAAACTAATAAGACCGAGAGAACTAATAAGTTCTCTAATGTCATAAGCTAATTGCTTTCTACATACTCCAAATTCAATTCGTCCAACTTTTTTAGTTATTGACCCATCAGAATCTAATAAACCTGCCAACAATTCTTTTCGCTGTTTAAGACTACCTTTTAAATAAATTGCTGGAATATGTTTATTCTTCAACACACCTAATTCGCGCAAATCATTCTTATTAGAGGAGCGCTTCATATTCCCGCCTTTAGTAATAGTATACTTAGAAAATATTACTGAAAATGTGTCACAGTCTTTATTTACTGTGTAGAAATATTTGGCCCTTTTCAACTCTCTTTCAAGATTGGGGAAGTCATCTTTATGCACTGAAATTTGAGAATTATATGAATGTCCATCCCCAAGCCAATAGCCGAAGATATACGGGTCAATAGGCAGATCAACATCCACATCGCCATTAAAAATAATTGGCTCATTTAATTTTATAGAATAATTAGCCCTATTTGTCTCATTGACCTTTAAATCTTCTATTAATTCTTTTGTAAGTTTTATTTCCTCACCCAAATTCTTTTTTCGTGATTTAAATGATTGCACTAACCATTGGTGGTCTTCATCAGCAATAATACTCTCGCCATTACTAAAAACTACCTCATAACATTTATGATTATTCATAATTTCAGTAATATTTATTACATTGCAAGGTTTACCATCCCTACCGAAAACTTCATCTCCCACCTTAATTTTTCCCATGGTGGTCCACCCATTACTAGTAAGTATAGGAGTCTCAGTCCAAAGTGCTTTACCAATACCGGTTCCAGCACCAACAGTTATCATCTGTCCAGCTCTCCAGCCAGTGGTATACTTATTCAACGTGGGTAACAAGCTAGGAATCCCCTGCAAGCCCTCAGCATTGTTCTCATTATCCTCACTAATTTTCTTACGCTCTTCAATAAGATTCAAATACTCCTCAAACTCATTAAAGCTAGAAACAGTTGAAGCATCACTCAAAGAAAGCATTCTATCATTAAGAATATTTTGTAAATTACTTATAGCGTCACTCGCCTGAACGCCAGAATCATCCTTGAAATCATCCTTGGACTCATCAAGTGTTTTAGATACCTTAGCCTTTGCCGAAGACTCCTTAATGATTTTAGCGTAAATCTCAACCGGCGCCTCTATCACATATGACTCCCCCTCAACTTTAAGATCATATAATTCACTTGGACCACCGATTTTAGCAAGCTCCCCATTCCGCTGAAGCTCCTCAGCAACAGTTATTATGCTAATAGGAGAATTCTTTCTTGAAAGACTTGCCATAGCGTTAAAAATAAGTGAATATGACGGCTCCTCAA
Source organism: Pernis celebensis (assembly GCA_025802475.2). NCBI lineage: Eukaryota > Metazoa > Chordata > Aves > Accipitriformes > Accipitridae > Pernis > Pernis celebensis. The sequence continues at coordinate 21,793 of JAOYMY020032133.1, forward strand.
TATCATCCTCATTCAATATTTCAAGAACCTTTATCATACCGTCCGGCGCATCCAACAAAGAGCCGATAAGAAAGCGCTGAACCCTGTCATAAAGTTCACGCTTCTCAACTGTATCGTCAACCATAACTCACTCCAATTCTCCATAATCATTTAAAAAAATAATATACCAAGAAAATAAGTAAGCTTATAAAAATATTAGTAAAAATTAACAGTGAGAATATACTAAAAAGTGCTCCAATCAACAAAATAGTGATTGAAGCACTTTTTATTTTAAAGGGTAGGTCAGTCCTTCTGTGACTCCTGATATTTCTGAACAGCAGTGGTGTAAGTCTTAGCTAGAGCTTGAAGCTTACCAACAGTATCACGGCCGATCTTCAGCTTGCTCTTCATCTTAATGAGGTCGAGCATGTAAGGACCGCCAATATCAGTTCTATCCTCTTTGGCGATGTAATCGAAGAGGTCAATCACCTTGTTCATCTTCGCCTCGTCAGGGATGTCAGCCATAATGGCCCTCATGGTGAGGTTAGAGTCATCAAGACTCATGGTCTTCCACTTAACAATGGAGGGGTCTTCAAGCACCTTCTTAGGATCAATGCGCTCATTCTTTCGAAGCCACTCGCGGAAGGCGGAGGAAGCTCCACGGCCAACAATACCCTGAGCAAGGAAGTCCTGCACAGTGTGGTCTTCAGGAGCGTTGGCGAGAACTCGAGAAAGATTATCCAAAGACCTTCTAGAAGCCCAAGCTAGAGATAGCACCTCTACCTCAGCAGCGTTGTTCTGGTTAACCCCGTAAGCCTCAGTGGACTGAACATCCTGAGGCATCTTGTGAAGCCAGGTGGGGTTATCATCAATGAAGCCAACAATCTTACGCTTCCAGTCAAGCTCAGCTTCAGAAACTTCTTTACCGAAGGCTTCCAGCATACCCTCCTTCCAGGAGGCCGCAGTAGGCGCCCAAGGAATAAAGAAAATACGGTTAGAGGTGGGAGTATCAAGCTGGTAACCATCAGCCGCCTGGTCAGTGGGGTTCATGGCACCTACAACAATGGTCTCATCAGGCATTTTGGTTCCGTTGGGGAACTCACGGTTCTGAAGCATGGTTAGCATGGAGGCGCGAACAGCGCCAGAGGTGTTGGAGAACTCATCAAGGAACAAAACAATTTTTTTATCTTGAATAATTCGCACCTGCCACCAGGGAGCAAGATAAACAGTTCCCTCAACCGGGCGGCCAGAATCATCATGCATAACAGTAGCACCTTTAGGAAGGCCTGTAATATCTGTCGGGTCCATTTGGGAACCGATAACTGTGATAAGTTCATAGTCATCAAGCTCACGGGCCAACTGACGCATAATTTCAGTTTTACCTGTCCCAGGATCTCCGACTAATATTACGGGCATTCTCGCATCGATAGCTGCTTTCATACTCTTAACAGCAACACTTGAGTCCATAGATAGAGTCATTTTATATAAACTTTCTTTGTAGGTAATAGATATATATTAACATTTTTAAAGTTACTCGTCAACCTCTTGAAATTGAAACAAAAATATGTTAAATACCCATGAGTAACTTGTTAAAATAGCAATAAAACAATTAAAAGAATCATATAAAAAATGAAGGGTAATGTCAAATGGAGTGGTGTAGAGTAAATACAGTGGCTGAGGACGCTCATATAATGGAGCGTTGGGATTATAAAAATAATAATAAAGAGTTATTAAAGCTTCCACGATACGCCCATAAGTCGGTTCATTTACTATGCCCTCTCGGCCACTCCTATTCCATTAAATTAAATGTGGCCAAATGTCATATGGAAAATCAGTGCATCTATTGTAGTAAAAGACTACTATTAACTGGCTTCAATGACTTCAAAACTCTCGCTCCACCAGAACAGTTAAAATATTGGGATTATGAAGCTAACTCTAAACCTCCGGAGGAGACTATTTATAAGAGGACTTCAAGAGTTTCGTTAAAGTGCCCGGACTGTGGATATCGTTGGGAGACTGCGGCGGCTAAAAGAATTGAAGGGCGTGGCTGCCCGATATGTAACGGTGCTCTTTACGCTAAGGGTTTCAATGATTTTAAAACTCTAAGGCCAGAACTTTTAGAGGAGTGGGATTATGAGTTAAATGATAAAGAAAATATATTTATTGAAGAACTAAAAAATAGTAAAGCTAGAGTATGGTGGAGGTGTAAAAAATGCTCTAAAAGTTGGAAAACTGTTATCAACAAGAGGGTGAGTGGAAGTGGTTGCTATTACTGTGCAATGAATATGAGGACCTCCAAAGGCGAGAAGGAGGTTGCCCATTACATTTCCACCATATATCCGGGCACCATTGTTGAAAATGATAGAAAAATATTAGAGGGGCTTGAGGCTGACATTTACCTTCCAGAGGCTAAGATCATTATAGAGTACAATGGGGACTACTGGCACTCAACGGAAAGCGGCCACTATAAAAGTGAAGCAGAGGTTTACAATTACCATATGAAAAAATATAAACTTGCTGAAGATAAAGGAGTAAAATTAGTGTTTGTTTGGGAGAGTCAGTGGAGCGAAAATAAAGAAAATATTAAAAAAGCGCTTGAAGAGCTCATTATTGAGAATAAATCCCATAAAATACTGTTACAGTTAATAACCGGAGTCCCTCATGAGTAAAAAGTCTTTTGGAGAGCTTAGGGAGGAGTGGCATAATAGCAAAAATTTTTTAGAGCTTAATGAAAAAACAGTGAAAGATAGAAAATACTGGTGGGTGTGCTCTCTAAATCACTCTTTTGAGCAATCATTAAAAAAGCGCATCGGGGGAGCTAATTGCCCCTACTGTAGTGGCAAAAAAGTTCTTAGTGGTTACAATGATCTAAAGACAAGATTCCCAACCATTGCACAACAGTGGGATTATAGTAAAAATACTATAGCCCCCAATGAAGTTTTGAGTAAAAGTAACAAGCAATACTATTTTAAATGTAGCGAAGGACACTTATTTATAGCAAGGATTTCTAATCTCACGCGAAAAGATTCTTTTACCTGCCCATATTGTCTTAATAAAAGAATAACTGAAGTAAATCCACAAAGCCATATTGGAAAAATCATTAAAGAGTATAGCTCCAATAACAGTAAAAGTATTGAAAATTATTCTAGGGGAAGCTCCATCAAGGTTGAGTGGAGATGCTCTCTAGGACACTCATGGAATGCCCCCATGAAGGCCCGATACAAGGGTAAGAATTGTCCCTATTGCACCAACAAGAAAATAGATAACAGTTATAACTCTTTAGAATTCAAAGCACCCAGCTTAGCAAATGAATATAGTGATGATAACCATTTAAAACCTAGTGAAATTTATTATAAAAGCTCTAAAAAATATTTATGGAATTGCTCTAAGTGCTTTAGAAAATATGAGGCCACCGCCTCTGGTAGATTTAATGGTTGTGAGGGGTGTCCAAACTGCTTTATCAAAGGCGGGGTGTCTCAAATGGAGAAGGAGATGGTTAAATTCATTTCCACCATTTATTCGGGTAAAATAATTGAGAATGATAGAAAAATACTTAGAGGTAAAGAGTTAGACATTTACCCTCCAGAAGTAAATGTTGCTTTTGAATTCAATGGCGATTACTGGCATTCAACAAAATTTAAAAGAAACAAAAATATTGAAGATATTGTTGAAAAGCACCTTTATAAGTTGGATGAATGTTCTAAAAGAGATATTAGTCTATATTTTGTTTGGGAGAGGGATTGGAAAGAAAAAGAAAAAATGGTAAAAGGCGCCATTGAAGAGGTTTTAGAAAGCAACACAACCCACCCAATACTTACCAAAATAACAATTGAGTAATATTTTGGTAGTTTATTAATTATAAACAAGAATATAATTGGAGTAATTGTGAATAACATTAAAGTAGGAACCCTTAACATTCTTAACAAAGGGGACTTTCAAAAAAGATATAAAATAATTAGCGAGTCAGCACAGTTAAAGGAGTTAGACATTCTCTTTGTTCAGGAGGTGGTGGATGAAAAATTACTACATGAATTTCTCTTACCACTTGGATTTAAATATTATGAGTATAGTGAAAAAATGATTGATAATCGTGGGAATAAAACTAACTCTATAGGAATATTGTCTAAAACCCCGCTCATTGATGCTGGACAGGACTACTTCATTCCAGAACACCTGGGAAATATTTTTGGCAGACAAACAGTAGTCAACGGTGTGACATTCAATCTCTTCACAATTCACGCCTCATGGGGAGAGGGCAATGAGTATAAAAGGTTAAAGCAGTCTGAAATAATTAATGAATACGCTGAAGAACTTGAAAGCGAGTTTGAAAATAGCATTAGCATTTATTGTGGCGACTTCAATAGTGATGAGGATACCCCCTCCATACGATTTTTGAAGGGGAGGGGATTGAACTCCTCAAATGACAAAAGCACTTTATGGATAGACGCTTACAGCGTTGCCGGAACACCCGATAAATGGACCACTAATGACCATTCCACAAACTTACTCGGACGTAATACAGCTCTTTGGGCGGGAATTAAAAAACCGGAATATCTTCCCAAACGACGGATTGATTATATCTTTGTGAAGGGATGGCGCTACGGTAAAAGCGGATTCCCAATCTCTTATGATTATATAACCCACCCGAATGGTTTAGAGTTGAGTGACCATAACGGAATATACTCAGAGCTCATGATTCTATAAATTAAATAAAGAAAATTTTTACATTCAAATAAAAGCTCAAAAGCGATTGTAGTAAATGCCGTCTATAGTTATTATCTAAGTAGTATCATAGACGGCATTTATTCGTCCTTAAAGAACAATTTTTTAAAAATACTGCTTCCTGATGTGTGATGCGAGAAACAGCATTTTAGCATATTAATGGCGACTAAATGTTTACAGAACAATTACAAACAATATATAAAATATAAAAGGTGACAGTGATTATTTCACCGCCACCCCATAAAAACCAATTAGCAATATCCTATAGAAAGATTCTAATAAGAATTAGTCGCTAGAATCAACTTTACCAGTGATCACTCCCGTCTTAGAATCATAAGACACTCCAGCGTTAAACCTCTTCCCATACAATTCATAAATCATTTCATTATTCATACCATAAGCAGAGGCCTTATCCTTATCAATGGTGAAAGATTCCTCATTATATGTTCCTCGGGAGTTCAACCTTTTACCTGGATTACGTGTAACAATGAGCTCCTCAGCAACATTTGGATTACTTTCAACAAGTCGCTTAACCCTTCCAGTAGTTTTAAGATAATGGGAGGCCTCCTCCAACTCACTCCTAATAGCATTCGGCGTGTTAGGATTAGCGTGCAATGCTTTAGCGAAAGTGCTAGGAAGCTGCCCCTCACGATAAGAGTCTAGCCTTAACTGTCCATTGTCATCCTTCAAAGCTTTACCATAAAGTTTTTCAAGATTTTCTGAAGACATATGAGGATTACCAGCAAGACGATCCTGAACTAATTTATAATTACTATAGGAAAGTTCTGGAGCGTCATCCGTGGCCTTATCCATCCAACTAGTTACACCATTAAGAACATTTTGATTGCTTGAACGATCAAGTGCTTCAAAGTTTATATCCTGAGCCGTCTTGTTCTTAAGATAATTATCTATATCCACCTTTCCACTATTCGTCACAATATAACGATTGCGGTGTGACTTAGAGGCCGGTGTTTCATTGAGCACTTTTTCCACCATTTCATTACTCACCTTATTGGTGGGATTAGATAATGCGTCAGCCACGCTATTAAATGTTGGAGAGTAAACATTATCACTCTCAATCTTTCGTAATGCCTCAATATGTTCATCATTCACATCATTGCTAAGAAGACGAAGAGACCTGTTCTCTCTCGTAAGAGTTGAAGCGAACTCCTCGCCGTTTAAATCATTCACCGGATAATTACGGTGCTCCATAGCATTTCTAGAAATGCTTCTATCCCCACTATTTTTAAGCAGTCTCAAAGCCTCAGAAGGAGCATTGGGATTCTTTACGAGTGAAGCGTGTACTCTATCACTTGAAGACTCAGCCGCCTGCATGAGCACCTCGGGGGAAGCGTCAGGATCTTTAGCGTAATTGTTAAGCTCTCTTAGTCCAATTTTTTTAGTCGCTTTAGCCTTTGAAGATTTTTGAACCTTCGCCTCAACTCCGTTACGATTAACCTTAGGGGTAATAATATTACTACCCCCAAAACCACCCTCAGTCTTACTTAAACCTGACGGTAGAGTTTCATTACCCATTCTTTTTTCAAAGGCCATGGTGGCCTCTTTTATATTGTCATAATGATTTTCCGTTCCGGACTCTCCACCGAACGGACACTTACCTTTATGAGACTTACACACTCCCAAATCACCGTTGGCATTAATATGATACTTAGCCATAATCGCTACTCCTTAATTAACATATAATCTTTCATATTATTTTTCTAACAAAAATAGTGACCGCAACCACTATTTTTCAAGTGGTTGCGGTCACTATTTATTATATACTTCGCACTTATTTCATCAACGGCGTGAACGCTTAGCCCGATAAGACTTATACTTAGACTTAACCTTAGCCTTGGCGGAGTGATACTTTTCCTTAGCCTTTGAAGCCTTACTTCCGCCACCGTAGTTGGAATTACCCTTACTAACATAGTCACTATACTTAGACTTAGCGTTGGAGACAGCGTTATACTGTCGCTTGAAGGAGGTCTTACCACCACCATTGGGAACATAGCCCCGATAAATATTAGCATTTGAGGGAACAGTTCGGTGATAGTTATAAAGCTTAGCACCGACAGCGGCAACAGCAGCTCCAGCTAGGAAGTAAACTAGAGCATGGTTATTATTGTCACCACCGTTGCACTCATAATCGGGAAGACGCTGTTGAGTATTGGGATTCATGCAAACCCCCGCATAATTATCAGAATGATTGCTTGAACAACCACCCAATCCAATGGTCGCAAGAAGCAAAGCCATGGTAAGAGCAACAAGCTTGCCATAAGCGTTCTTAAAAAGATTCATGAAAAATACTCCAAATGTTTGATTGAAACGATTAGTTAAATAATAAAATAAAAAAACAATAAAGTCAATTAAATTATGAAAAATTCTTCATAAGAATATTGGAGGCCCACTCTTTGGTATCCTCATCCTTGATGGTTGCAGCGATGAAACTCTTAAGATCCGTTCCATTAGCCCTCGCCGAAATATAAGCGCCACCACCACTGAACTTATTACCTGGAGCAAAATTATTAATTTTTCCAATATTTACACTCTTAATAAATAATTCTTTATCCAACAACTTAAAATTAAAATCAATGTAATATGATTTAAAATACTTAAGGTCGCGATTAAGAAGAGCTTTGTTAAACTCACTAACAGTTGCGGCGCTCCAACCACGACTAGCGCTCACATATGACTTAACCTCAAAAAGATACTCAAAATTATTAGCAAACCTAACCTTAAAATCAGGAAAAGTGCGATAACCGTTAGGCTCCTGAGTAACATTATCCTCACTAGAGATATTAATGAGGGCGCTATGAACAATATTTTCAGCAAACTTTGACGGTTCAAGATTCTCATGAAAATCAAAGCCGTTAAGATTGTAAGAGCGCTTCAACGGAAAGGACAATCCCACCAATTTTGATAACTCTTTATCTAAAAGCTTCACAAAACGTGGAGAATCACTTGAAATAATAGTCATGAGACAATCATACAACAACAATATAATAATAGTCAACCAATCATATAATAAAAATAATTAAAATTATTTTATAACCCTAACATTGCTAATAACAGTCTGGTCAACTCCATTATACTCCCCA
>JAOYMY020071173.1:0-27207 GCA_025802475.2 Pernis celebensis
AATCATGGGTTATAGCGGGCCTTTATAGAATCTGTTTTTAAGCAGTCTCAAAGTTGTAAAACTAATGATAGTTATTAATAATTTTATAGAAAAATTATTAATAACTAGAATATAAGGAGTCAATTATGAAATTTCATATTGGTAAAAATGGTCCGGGTAAATGCACAGCTCAGGAGGGTAACTGCCCACTTGGTGGCATAAGCGGCGATGAGAATCACTACTCCACAATGGCTGAGGCGAGCATCGCATATGAAAAAATGAATGCTGAAAAGAAAATCGCTCAACCCCTTAAAAAGCGTGCCTCCAAAAGCTCAAAAGCAGCGATGGATATTGCAACCCACAATTTTCCGAAGGTGGTCGGAACAGCATTCCCCGGCGGCACCGTTAGCGATTATCAGGATTATATGAAAAATCTTAATAATAAATATCCCCAACCATATATAACTGACGAATTTAAAAAGGAAATAATGGATGATTTAGGTGTCGGTAGAGCCTTCGGCGATGGAGTATACTCATCTATAGATTGGAATTCTAATGATAGAGAGATAACCATAAGTGTTGAAGAGTGGAATAATAGGTGGGAGTATGGAGATCCTGAAAGTAACAAGCCCACTCCAGAGGATTTTGGAAATTATGGTGAAGCTACAAGCGCTCCATATTATGTGGACTCCGAAACCACCATCAGTGGCTACTATGCTGAGGACCTTAGCCATGACTTTAGATATAGATTAAATGCTAATGACCATTCAGATATCATTGAGAAACTTGATGATTTTGAGGAGATTAGAAATATGCACAATCAGTATGATAGAATGAATGATTCTAAGCTTCCAGATTGGGCCTCCATGCCGTTGAGTCAGACTGATGATGCTAATTACTCTAATACAGATATTAACTTTAAGAAAAAGTTTACTGAAGAGCTAAAAAAGGACCCTAATTTCAAAGTTGAGAATGTTCGAATACCAGCAGCCAACCCCTTTACTGCAGGCAAGAATAAAAAAGTTAAGGAGATCGCTGAGGCTGATGGCGCCACCATGGATAAGGCGGTTAAGGCTAAGGAGTCGGCTGAAAAGCGTGTTAAAAAGCTCGAAAAAATGATTAAAGAAATTAATGATGACGACCTCATCAATAAGCGTAAGGTGGTCACTCCATTGCCACCTGGGGCTAAGAAGCAACCGTGGACGGGTTATGTGAGCCCTTATCGTGTAGTCAAAGTTCACTCCATCAAAGAGTTTGAGAAGCTTAATAAAAATGATAAGTTAAGGTCTATGGAGTGGCTTAAAAGGGAGGTGGATGTCTCTAAAAACACTGTTAAAAACTCTGAAAAGAAAATAGATGAGTTAAGTAAACTTAGTGATTCACAAATTAAGAAGGCTAAACAGGATTATGCAAAGATAAAGCAGGATAATAATGATAAATTAAGGGATAACACCATTGAAAGATTGAGCTATCACTTCCCTTCAGGTGATAGAAATACTAGATTGGCAGAGGCCACAAAATGGGTGGATGCACACCCAGAAATCATTGGGAAAAAATGGAACACTAGAGATTGATAATAAGATTTCTTTAAGTTATTCTTAAAAGAGTTTAGATAATTAGTATTTTATCTAAACTCTTTTTATTATATAACTTTTAATTAATTGGTTGTTTTTTTGAATATAGAACTTCTACCGTACCGCTATGATCGGTATGGAGTTTTTTTACTATAATTACTGCCTTCTAATATATCCTTTACATATTATTATATTTTTATTCGCAAAGGTTTATTGACATTTAATTATTATTGTGTTATTGTTTACTTATTGAACAAAAACGCTTGAAGCCTGGAACAGCAATGAAGGGTGGAGGGCACCTCAGGTGAGGTGGGTTTCGTTCACTAGAGAATATGGTTCGATTCCATAACATGTTTTGCTGAACGGTTAGCATTAGGGTAATGCGCTGGTGGCCCACTGGTAGCCTGAGGTTTTGTTTAAGTCTTTTGACATGTTTATAAAACTTGTTAAAAGCATGGTGTTTGAGGCGGATACGGTTTGCCGCGCCGGACTGTGGCTCCGGAGATCATAAGATCATGCGAGTTCAAGTCTCGTCAAGCACCCAAACAAATGGGCAAGTGAAGAAAATAAACTCTTCACTTACCCATTGAAGTATATAGAATAATAATATAAACTGATGATTAATTTAAAATTAATAGAAATAGTGATGGAGTCTCTTGTGAGAAATATGGAATAAAATTATTATATAGATAATTTTTATTACATTAATTTATTATTTAGGAGTCTCATCATGAAGTTTCATATAGATGGTAAGGGCGAAATCAAGCCCTGTGCAGCTAGAATAAAAAATTGTAAATACTCGGAAAACGCTCCACATTTTAATAGCATATCGGATGCCGAAAAATTCATTAGTGAAAATAATATTACCTTACCAGTAAAATTAAGCAAGAATAATTCTAAAGGTGGGAGAAAGCTTAAGGATTATCGAACTTTTGGAGTCGGGGAGGGTAGAGTCTTAAAAATTGAAGATTCAGAATATTTAAATGGCGAAGATATAGTTACTCTTAAAGAGTGTGAAGGAATTCCTGAGCAGCACTTCAACGGCGAAACAAGCGAGATTCTTTTGAAAGATTATAAGGAGGTTAGCTTGAATGGTGAAGTGCTAGGTTATATTAATTATTGTGAAGAGTATGGTTATTATATGCAGCAAAGTTTAGAAAAAATTAATGATCCCCACGCGATTAATAATCAACTATTGTTTGATGCTGTTAATGAGGAAGATGCCGCTCTAGAGCTGATCAAACACCACCTTGACTTCATAGTTAAAGATATTGATTTAAACAATCTTTCCAAATACTTACTACCTGAAAATACTCAAGTAAATGTTCTAAAGATTGATGACTCCACTCATGTTATAGCTTGTGAGCGTAAAGTTTATGATATGGATAATTTTCAGCAGTCCTTTCATTACTTTTATTTTATAAAAAACGGGAAAGCCGTTAGTTACATTAAAATGAATGATATCAGAACTATCGAAGATAGTAAAATTATTGATCGTAAATGTGAGCGAAGCTATGTTGAGACTAGAAATAGTTACCGTAGGCGGGGGTATGCTAAAGAATTGTCCCAAATTATTGAGAGTAAGTATAAGATTAAACTTGAGAGTAGTGGGCGCTTCACAGAGTTGGGTAGAGCCGCTTTTGGGGCGAACGCCGCCGTTGAGGCTAAAAGAAACATTAGAGCGATGAATTTTGTTGAGGATTGGGACACTCTCAATTTAAAAGAAAATAGTATTTAATAGAATTAAAATAAATTGACTTGAAGTATTATTTTAATGCGGGAGTATTTCTATTCTAATCATTTTTAAGCTTCTTTTATCACAGTTCTGTATCACATATCACAAAACAGTATTTCTTAAAAATTATGATACAAGTATCAATTTTCACCGTCTATAATCATTACTATGAAAAGGTTTTAGCAGGTGTTCTTAGAATACAGTTTTAAGCGTCTCCTCCCAACCCAATTATTATAATTATTATTATGGACGCTTCGCTTTTAAAAGTTATGAAAAAGTTTTATAAAAGAGAGAGTCTATTATACGACATATTCGATAAAATAATAAACCTCTATATAGCAGTTCTATAGAGTATTTTGATATTATATTGCACATGGGTGGCAATAGAAAAATGCTACTCTTAAGAATAACTTTTTAAGGAGTAAAAAATGACATTAGAAATACCAATGATCATAAAAGATTTTAACATGAGGCTAATACCTCTTAAGCCTCTAACAAAAGAGCCTAGAGTTAAGTGGGGCAATGATGATGAACTTGAATTTAACGGCAAAGAAACATCATATGGAATAGATACAGGGAGGTCAAACCTTGTAGTTATAGACTGTGATAATAAAAATGAAATTAATGGTGTAGAGAATTTTTTTACTCTATCTCGTGAATACGGGGGTGTGCCTGAGACATTAAGTGTTGCTACCCCTAATGGGGGGATTCATTTTTATTTTAAAGCTCCAGATGAGAAAACCATTAAATCAAGTCAAAGTGAATTAGCTAAAGGAATAGATGTGCGAGCCTTTGGTGGTTATATTGTTGGACCAGGTAGCATAATAAAAAACAATGAGGGGGTAGAGATTGAATATTTCATTGAAAATGAAGATTTTCCAATATTAGATCTGCCAGATTGGCTAACTGCGAAACTTTTTAAGGATGAGGTTAAAGCATCAAATAAAAATAAGATAGTTAAGAATAATAAATCTACTAATAAGTCTAATGCCAATTCTGTTATAGAGCAAAAGACAGTGTACAATTGGGCGATCAATAAAATGGAAAATGCTAATGAAGGTGAAAGACAAAAAATACTTAATAATGTCTCTTTATTTATGGGACATGCTAGGGTTCCTAGAGATATGGCCGCTGGAGTAATAGACATAGCAATTAATGTTGGGTTATCAAGCGAAGAGGCTGAAAGAACTTTTGAACACGGATATAATGATGGTCTTAACAAGGATGAATATGATTTTGAGCAAATAAGCATTAATTATAATATAGAGATGGAGAATGATGTAAAATTTGATCCGTTAAATAGTGCATTTTATACACATATTGCTTTATCCCATAACTTTCTTAGAGCTTATCCTGATAAATTTATTTACTGGACACAAACACTAGCATGGTATAAATATGTTGATAAAACTGGTTCTTGGGAGGAGATGAAGGAGCAAGATTTAATTGAGTTAGTTGATAGATTTCTTGATGATCTTGTTTCTGATATCCGTAAAAAGAATCATAATTTACCCTCCCACATTTATCGTTTGCAAGAAAAGTTATGGTTGAAAAGTTATGTTAACGATGTTGCTGCAATTTGTCGCAACAGATATATTAAAAGAGATAAAAAATTATTTGATGCTGATGATTACTATGTAAACTGTAAAAATGGAGTAGTAGATTTAAGAGATGGAAGTGTCCGACCCCATAACAAAGAATTTTATATTACAAAATATATTCCCTATAATTATATACCCGATGCTCAGGATAAATATTGTGACAAAATAATTGATAGCATCGCTGAAAGCGAAAGGGAATACATGCAAATAATGGCGGGGCAATCATTGTTGGCTTCACAGCCTGCAAGTCAAGTTTCTTTGTTTCTTCATGGTCGAGGCAGTAATGGTAAAACTACATTTCTTGAATCACTGTTAAAAACTGGTGGAAGCTATTGTAAATTACAGCCACCTGGAGTTTTGTTAAGTGATAAAAATGGTGGAGATAAATATGCTATGGCCGATTTTGAAGGGTTGAGGGCTGCCATCATTGAAGAACTTCCTAACAATAAAGTTCTAGACATAGGCGCATTAAAGCGAATTGTTGGAACTCCACTCATTAATGCTAGACCAATTTATGGGAAAAATAGAGAGTTTGAGAATAATGTTACCTTGTTTGTTAGCTGTAACCGTCTTCCCATTATTAATGAGAGCGATCATGCATCATGGCGCCGTGTTGTTGTAGTAAGTTTTCCTTACACATATAAATCAAAGAAGGAAGATTTAAAGGGAGAGAATGATAAACTTGCTGACTCAAGAGTTCTATATTCAGCAAATAGAAGTGTTAAAACTGCTGAGGCTTTTCTTTCATGGCGGATTGCTGGAGCTATAAAAGTTTATAATAATCCTGATTTAGAATTGAATGTTCCGGAGTCTATAAAACAATCTGTTACTGATTGGAATGAAAATAATGATTTAATGCTTAGCTGGTTTAAAGATAAATTTGTCACCGATGTCAATTCATACATTACTCTTGAAGATTTATGGATGAGCTATAATGAATTTGTTCTATCTAGGGGAAACTCAAAAATAAGTTTAAGATATTTCATTGAACAATTTACTAATCATTCAATTTATTACGACAATAAATTAATATATAAGAAAACGGCATATATTTTACAAGACTTAAATAGGTCAAAATTTCGTCCTGAAAACTCTGACATGTATAAAGTTAGAGAGACTGTAACAAAAGCCTCTCATATTGTTGGTATTAAATTTATATAAAATGTAAATTTATATAAAATGTAAAATAAAAGTGAGAGGCTAAGCCTCTCACTTTTTAGAATAACTCTTTGTAGAGTAGTATATTTATATCACAATTTTAGTATAAAGCAAAATTATGGACGCTTCGCTTTTAAAAGTTATGAAAAAGTTTTATAAAAAGACAATTCCCAACAATTACTTGTTTTTAGCTTGTTTTACTAGCGTCATCAGTCAATGCAGCCCACCCATGAACAGTCTTACTTCCCCTCATGAATTTTTCACAATTATTATTAGCTTCAAGCATTTTAGCGTCAGCTTCATAAGAGAGGGCCATGATTATGCCACCGCACTCCCTTATTAATTTTATAAATTCTTCATCAACCTCTAAATCCCAGGTATCAAAAAAGCACTCCACTCTTATAGTTGATGATTCTGGAAAAAAAGTAATTATTCCAGCGTTTACTTCACTGAGTGGATTCACCTGATTAGCTCTATAAAACCCGTTAGATTCTAAAGGTTCTATAAGAGTTTTAGGCCATGAGTGAGTAATAGGATTTTTCACCACCATAATAACATCAACGGAGGGGTTAACAGCAAATATGGGGGTTATAGCGGGCCCTTCAGGAGTGGGAATAGCCTCCGCAAAAACATTGGCATTCCAAGTGCTAGCGCCGGTGAAGGAGGTTTCGTGAAAATTTTTGTCACATCGTATATGGCGGGGAAAGAGAATTGCTCCAAATATTTCACCATCATTTAGGTGGTAAGGGTTTGTAACACTCTGATTAGAATGGCGAACTCCCACCTCCACCACACATAATTCACTACCAAGTGGAAGTCCACATGATGAGCATTCCCCATCATTTTTAAAAGAATTAATAATCTCATCACCAAGTTCGCCCGGGAACAACTCTCGCAATTGTTGACTATTTGCTATTTTAATATTATTACTCATTATAAAATCCTTAATTTTAATACTGTTAAATAAATATATACTACCTTACCATATAATGAATGTAAGATTTGAATAAATATGTGCTTTATGGTAATATGATAATATAATAATTTCTGAAAGGTATTCATCCATGGTGACTAACAATGAAAATTATATTTCATCCCCATTCGGCTCAACAATCAAGCCAACTCCACCTAAGCCACAGCCGCCTAAGGTGTTAAAAAAATACAATAACAATAAAGTTGAAAAGGATAAGCCTCCAATGAAAGGCAAACCTGCGGTAAAGAGTAATAATATTAAAAGCAATAAAAAAAAGAAGCCTCGAAAGCAAAAGAACCTGCAGGGGGATAAAGCACAGTTAATTGTTCAAAAAAAGTTAACGAAAAACTTGCTTGAAGAGTTGGTTTACTCATTCAACCATTACGCTCTACTTAATCGTGATAAGGTGGATGAAGCTCGAGTACCTTTCACGAAAAATGAACTGGCCAAAGCTAAAGAGGCCAATGGTGGTAAAACAGAATATATACCAAGTGAAATACTTAAAGAAAATTTTAAAAAGAGTGATGACTTTAAAAAGGTTAAAAAATATGAAACACTCATGAAAAAGTTTTATAAGAACAAAGAGTTTCTGTTGGATAATTTCATTACAGTGAAAGAGTATGCGTATTTTAATAGTGATGCGCCTGAGGGGCGCTCTCAAAGGTTTTTTAAAGTATATGTTTTACCGGGGGGAAGGTATCTTAATGCAGTTAACAAGCTATCCCTACCATTAAATCTTAAAGAGATTGACGTAGTGAGAGGTGAGGTGAATGTGAAGGATGAGGTTACCCCGCTTGAGGAGTGTGAGCAGATTTTCGCCTTCATCAAGGATAATGCTAAAGAAATTGAGATAGTTTAAGGTATAACAAGTTGTAAATAAAAAATGTAAGGGTAAATATTTTAACTTACCCTTACATTTTTTATTACATGAATTTTATTTTAGTCACTTTTGAGAGGCGTTTCTCAATTGCTCTTTAGGGGAGTCTGAACCTTTAATAAACTCTATCTCATAGCCTGTACCGTAGTAGCCGCTATCATCATTTCCATCAACCTGAAGAATTTTTGTGCCCTTCTTATCTCCAGCTCCAAATGCGTAGATGCTATATCCTGGACCGTAACCGTTGCCCTCAAAGGATAGTTTCTCAATCGGCTTATTAAAGTTTTTCGCCTCAGTCACGTCGTAGTCTCCAGCGCCACATGAGCAGCCCCCAAAATTAGGAGTCACTCTGAAAGAGCTCCCATCACTTAGATCAAACTGCGCTTGAGTGAAGTTACCCGGATCTGGTTCAAACTCTGAAACTTTAAGAGTTTTTCCTTTCAGTACGTTTGAGAATTCTCTTTGTGATGCTTCATCCTCGTAAAGTTCATGAAATTTAGCTCCCTTTTGCACCTGGAAAATCTTTCCAGCGTTTTTACTTAACCTTTTGAAGGTGCTATTGGCAGCTTTAGCAGTTTTTTCAATATGGGCCTGGGCCTCCTCCTTGGTCTCGAAGTGGGGAGTGTCACTACCGAGTGGGCATCCCTTTTTTGTGGCCCTGCACTGTCCAGCACGACCCGTCTTTTGATTAACATGGTACTTCATTTTTTATTACTCCTTAAAATATTTATTATATAAAACATATCTATAAAAATTTATCAAACTATTATTGCAACATTACCTCATAGATAATTAAAAATTTATAGAAAAGAATTCATTAATGCCATTCTGTTATTTTAAGGAGTATAATAATGAGTAAGATTCATATTGGTAAGAACGGGCCCTCGCCGTGCCATGCTCAAAAGAGTAAATGTCCACTTGGTGGTGAAAGTGGTAGTGAGAATCATTATGATTCCATGGAGGAGGCCACACAGGCCTATGAGAAGAAACTTTCAGATGATTTTGGAAGTGTTAAGACATTAAGTAAGGCTAAGGGTGGGGGGCAAAGTAAGAGTGAGCTTGCACAGTTGGCTAAGAATACCGATGACGTTGACATTATGATGAAAATTGTGAATGAGGGTGGGGCAAGAGCTATTAATAATTTAACGAAAAATCCCAATGCTATTGGAGAGGTACTCATGAAGGCTGAGGAGGGCGACCCATCCCTACGCTCTCTCACCTCAAGTCACCCCAATTATCCACTCGACTCCCTTAATATGGATGAGTTTAAGAGAAATATTTCTGGAAGGGGTGACTATGCGAGTAGGAGTAAGGATAACTTTAGTGCTAAGAAAGCCATCGCCAATTATCTTGAATCTGATGCTTTGGCTGATGACCATCTCAATATTATCTCCCGCTCCCTTGCATCCCCTAAAAACGCTAAGGAGCTTTATGAAAATGCTGCTAGAAATGTTAACAATAACCTTAGTGAAGAGGGGGTTAGAAGTGCTTTGATTATGGCCACTCCACCTGCAGTTTACACTGGGCCAGGAAAAACTCAGGAGAGGGTGTTCCCCGCTGAGGAGATGATTAAGGAGAATCACCCCCGCTTCAATATGGAAAATTTTAAGAATCTTTCCTCCGATGAAATGACCGCGATGCAGGCATTAAGCTTCAATGATAAGGAAAAATTCTTATCAGCTGTAACTGACGCCACTGTGGCAAAAATATCTAATAGCAGTGAAGCTGATCATGGTGACCGTCAGTTACTTGAAAAGGTACTTGATAAGCCTGAGCTTGATAAGGATAGCTTGAGGAAAATTTCAGAGATTGACTTTAATAAGTTTGGTGATTATAGGGATGGGGTCGCCCGCAAGGTGAATCACCACCCGAATGCAGATGAATCCATAAAGAACAATATTGCTAAATACTCTCCAACAATTCAATTGGAGAACAAGTTGAGGGCTACTGATGGTTCAGCAACCATTGATGAATATAAGAGTAAGATCATTAAGAGCTCAACGGGCGGTGGAAATCCTAGAAGGGGGTATCATGTTAGCGACCTTGAGCTTGACTCTGATAAGTTGAAGCGTGATGGAGTTGGTGAAGATGAGTTGAGAACTATTTTTGCGGGTAGGTATAATGGGGAGTTTAGATACGATGCGTCAAGTGGTCGCCTTCATATGACTCTTGATAGTGGCGACTGATGAATTTATTGTGATGGTTCGTATAACTGTTAACTTTTCTCATGTTTTGGGTGGTGTAAATATTTACACCACCCATTTTTTATAATAAAAATACTTTAACGGTAAAATTTTTCTTGTTAAACCCTATAATGATCGTAAAAACGATTAATTGGTCTAACAACTGTAAATTCATAAGAAATATTATTGGTTACTCTCACTTGCTTGGAGATGAGGTGAAAATGATTAACAACATTAGTGGTCTTGAGAAAATGGTGGAGGAGTATAACGAGGTGTGCAAAATTTTTGAAAGAGAAAAGCACCGTAATGGAAAAGCCGATTATGGTGAAATGCTTTATAAAAATTTCATTATTAATGGTAAGGCTACAGAACTTGAAGCTTATGACCTTGCGGAGACATTTGAAGGGATCAGTGGTAAAGGACTTTTCCAATACAGAGTTATAGTGATTAGGAATAAAGTGGATTTTAAGAACAAGGAGG
Organism: Pernis celebensis; assembly: GCA_025802475.2. Taxonomy (NCBI): domain Eukaryota; kingdom Metazoa; phylum Chordata; class Aves; order Accipitriformes; family Accipitridae; genus Pernis; species Pernis celebensis. Next base: position 10,561 of record JAOYMY020071173.1, read on the forward strand.
CTTACTTCACGAATATTTTCCCAAGGGGCGAGAATTATTCCAATAATGCTGAAGTGAGAATGTTTTATTCTGAAAGTGGCGTGAGGGCGCTGAATGAAGAATATAATAATGTTTTTGGTGGCTTTTATGGACGTATGAGTAAAAGCGAGTGCTTCAAAGACTTTGAATTGCCGGATGTTACTGGGATTAATTATGAGCAATTATTTAAAGGATGAGTGTATTTTAACGGCTTTGAAAAGGGCTTATAAGAATGCTGCTTTTTAGTTTAATAAAGCTTGCCACTGTATCACATATCGGTGACTGTAAATATTTTAAAAACATGCTTTAAAGTATAAATAAGGCCCGCTATAGTTATTATTACTAAATAACTATAGCGGGCCTTTTTAGAATACAGTTCTAAGCATTATTAAAACTTCAAGAAATATCATAACAAGATTGCATATTATTATCCCGACGAAGCTTCTCCAACTTTTTAACAGTCTTAGAGTTATCCCTAAAGTCAAGCTCACCCTTAGCGATCTTAATAAGCTTTTTCAAATTCTTATCAACCTCACGATAGGTTTCATAATTACGAGCAAAATACTTGAAATCACCATCGAACTCATTATAAAAATGAAGCTCATAAAGAATATAATCAGTGTAACCGGGAACACGCTCACTACTCTTAGAGTTTACATAAACATTTTTCCAAGGAGTATCGGTAAGCATTCCTGGGTCAAGCACCTTCTCCAGACCAAAACGGCGAGTGAGGAGGAAAGCGCCGCCAGCAGTGCTAGGTTCAGGGGAAAATGAAAAAACGATTACCTTATCGAAGCCAGAATAACCATTAGCATTTTCCACATCAACGGTGGACTTCAAGTAACTTTCAATAATCTCTTTACTAAATTTATTCTTCTTGAAGATTTCAGTGAGGGCTTCAGTGACCTCCGGCGTTAGCTTGCTCTTACTCATTTTTTTCTTGTCCTTAATGCTATGATTACTTTAAAATTTTTAATTAGTTAGTTTCAATTATGTGGTGGTCTATCACTCCATGATTATCTCGAAGAAGGTCAAGAATATAAACAAGATTATCATCCCCAATGTCATCATCATATTCAAAATATTGTTGACGCCATCGGCGAGCGCTCAGTACTGCACCGTAAAGGTCATGAGCGCTTTCAACTCCCAACAATAATTGTCTACCCACAAAAGATTCGACCTCCACACTAGAAATCGCAAATTCCAGAATCTTGGAGCGAGTAAAATTGAAGTAGGAGTATTCCACACCGTTGATTGTTTCGGTAATTTTATTGTTCATAGCATCATCATAATTAATATTATGACCATTGTCAATATTTTTAAATGGGATTTTATCCTTTAAATTTTACTCGCCATTGTTTTTACCGTTAATGACGTGAATTATTAAAAACATCTTATATTTTAAGAGCACTTTTTAATTCTTCTTGTCGCTCTAAAACATCTCTAGCCTTTTCAAGGTTAGGGATAAAATTATCATAAGCTTTAGCAGCTTGCTCATATCTATCATAATCTTTATCACTATTACTAGAATCTCGTATTTTCTGTATCTCGCTAAAGTTTTTTTGGTAGGTTTTAAGTAAATTGGAAAAATTGTTACTATTTTTAATTTTACTAACATCATTAAGTATTTTTTTAGCTACCATATCATATTCACGTCCAGTGCTTAGAAATTTCATAGTTCGAGCATTATCTAATTGCTCTTCAATTATATTTCTTGATAATATATCCTCAATTTGAACTCCATTTTTTTCAATAAAATTTCTCGAGCCTTAGCATAAGCTTGAACTGCATCTCTAGAATTATTATATTTACTATCAATCATTAAGTTTTCAAATTCGTGAACCATAGCCTCAACATCTTCATCACTGCTAGTATAGCTAAAAGACTCATAAGCACTATTGAAAGCCTTTTTATAATCCTCACTCTTATTTGTAAAATTCTTATTAGCTTTAATTCTATTAAACTCGTCCAAAACATTTTTATGTTTTTCGCTAAAATTATCAGGAATCGCTCTTCCCTCTTTAGAGGATGCTCGTAATATTTCTTTAAAAGTATTTTTAGCCTTTATAAAATTTTCATCAGTATTAGAGTCACTATTCAATCTTTTCAAGAAGGTTACGGTTTGGTTATTATTATCTAGATCTTTAAAACTTTTGATAAGATTCTTTAATTCTTTCTTTGAATCATTATCAAGGTTCTTCCTCTTTAACTCATTATTAAGATTTTTTATTGTAATTTTTTTAAATTTTTGAAAACGATCATAATTTTCTATAGATTTTTTTACCTTTTTAATTTCACCATTACCATTAGCTTTCTTCAAAGGGTTTTTTGGAATTGTGGTAAAACCCTCTTGCTCCACCCATGCCTCCATAACTGCCTTTTGCGTGGTGTAATGATTTTCTTTACCACTCTCCCCACCATAACGGCACTTAATTCTTGCGTTACAAACACCTGGTCCATTCTTACCAATATGATATTTAGGCATACTATTAATCTCCTATGAATAATTTGTATATTATATTTATCTATAAATTTATAGTGTTTAATATTTGAATTTTACATAATTGTATTGCAACCGATTAATAAATATCTATTGTCTGTTGGGGAGTCCAGGCGGGAGCTACGAGAATTCATTGACGAAATTGACTCAAACGAAGTGTAATCGAAAAAGCTTTTACTCAAAACAACTGCGGAAGGGGAGCCCCCCTCCACAGTTTTAAGAAGATTAGTCGTTACGAAAGTCGCCCTACGCCTTCTGCCGCCTCCTCGAACTGGAACCGCTAATCATTGAATCAATCATAATTAACCATTCCAGCAAATCAGAACAGGATAACCATCAAAAATAGCAATTGTTAATGGTTTTAATATTTTTTAAAAGCCATTGACAATATTAATGCTCTGGTGTTACCATCACTATATGGAATCTATGAGTGAACTTAGTGAAGACTATAAAAATTATAGCAACAGTAACTTTTTTAATTTGTTCTGCATTTTAGCATTCCTTCTGGGGCCGCTCCTGAGTGGCGGTCTCATGATGCTTGAACTTGCTTCAAGGGGGACAGAAATAAAGTACATTGTGATCGCTACATTTATCACAATTGTGGCGAGCTCTATGGTGGTGGGTGTTGTCACCACTATGTTTGAGCGTAGTGTTGTTGGCCGCAGGCTATTGAAATAATTTAGAAGCCTAACCATTAGTAAAAACTCTTCAAGAAACTAAAACAAAGTTTCTTGAAGAGTTTTTATTGTTAGCAGCCGTTGATGCCACAGTCTTTGGAGTATGGGTTAGTATCAATTGTTGTAAAATGGGGTATAAAGCTTTCGCCACCGTTTCTGGTGAGTAGGTAGTTTGTGTAGATTGTTAGTATGAGTAGTAGTATTGTGAGGGTGAGTGTTATTTTTAGTGGATTGTTTTTGTGTAGTTTTTCATGAAGTCTTCCTAAGGTTTATAAAGTATTATCGGGGGTGTTAAAGTATTCTTCCCGAAGGGCGAGCATATGAGCCAGGTGCTGTTGTCTGGGCTGACATGAACATTTATCCCTTTCGATATGTCCACATGAATATTTCTTATTCCAGGAAACATTAAATCTATTAGACTCAGATGATTTCTTTCTCATCTCTGGCGTCCATTTATTTTTTTGAGTTTTAGACCATTTTTCACGTTCTTCATCAGTCCAATTTCTACCAAATTTAGCTTTATCTTCAGGGGTGCGATTTTTTGCTGCCTCTGAAATTTTTCTCTTAGTCTCCTCTGAGTGGCCATGATGTTCATTATTTTTATAATATTCTTTTAAACTTTCGGAAATTTTTTCTTTAGTAGCATCATTATGGTCTCTTTTACTTTCATCATTCCATCGCTTTTTAAGAGTTTCAGAAATTTGTTTTTTCAACTCTTCAGAACGATTTTTGTTGGCTTCACTAATTTTTAATTTTGCTTCATCAGATAGTATTCGTCCAGTTGCTGCTTTTCGAAGGATTTCTTTAGTTTCATCACTATGTTTTAAACCTTCAAAAGTTCTTCCATAACGCCCGCCTTTAGCAATATTTAAGCAATCGGCTAAACCTAAGTGCTCCTTTAAAATAAATTCTTCATAGTCATAAGCTTCTTGAATGGTGTTAAAGATTTTTATGGTTTCTCTTTTAAAATTTTCCCTACCATATTTTTCAACCTGTCTAGTTATTTTTATTCCAGACTCCAAGTAATCATCATCTTCATATTGCCCATGAACACCATAATAATATTCTTGTGTTAATAGATTAGTAATTTTATAAACAATGTAATGCTTAATTTTATCAGTCATAATATATTCCTTATTATTTGGTAATTTTTCACTTATTTATATTACCAAAAAATTTATAAGAATATACTTTTATGCCCATGAATTTAAGGAAAAATTGTGAAAAATTACCAAATTCATGGGTATAAGATTTTATATATAACAGCGAATACCGTTGTTATAGTAATAAGTAGCCTGCCCCTGAGTCGAACAGGGAGTCTCGGCCTTATGAGGACCGCGTCGTACCATTGGACCAGCAGGCGTCGTGATTAAAATTGCTAAGCAACTTTCATCAATTCGTTCCCTATTCTTTTTCAAGTTTTGGGGAATAGTTTTACAAGTACTTTTTGTGTGGTTTCATAACTTCCACAAGTTCAGGTAAAACTTTTGTTAATGTTGGGTGGGATTTGAACCCACAAAGCCTCCTACAAAGAATGGTTTCCCTTAGACTTCATGAAGACCCAATGGTTCCGGAACATAGGTAAAAACCCTTAGCCCACAGCCACCGTTCTCTTCCTGTTGAATGCCAACAAAAACTTTAAATATTTAATTAACAATAAGTATACTATAACAAAAAATTTAATAATTGTCAATATACCGAGAGCGAGTGACCGGGAACGATCCGGCGACCTTATCGTTGGCAACGATATGCTCTACCAGCTGAGCTACACTCGCATAGCGTTATTTAATTAACTAAGTAAACTATACCACAAAACATCATAATTGTCAAATATTATCTACTTATTAACTTATTATTATGCATGGTGAAAGTTTTAGACTTATTACAATTTATTACAAGGTTAAAATAAGATGATAGAAATTTTTCAATTCTGAACTTACTATTGTGGCGACTAAAATTTTTAGAAAAATATATTAGGATTAATATAGATGAGGGTTAAAGAAATGGTTAAGTATCATATTAATGATAAGGGCGAGATAAAAAAGTGCACGGCAAAAACAACATGTCGCTTTACTAGTGTGGATATACATTTTGAAAGTGTTGAGGCGGCTAGAGCGACGGTTGAAGATAATAATAAAAACATTTACGGTACAATGCCTACAGTTCTTAAAAGAGTAGATAATAAAATTCAAAAGCCTAAAGCTGATAATTCAAAGTGTGAAACACTTTTTATGGCGTTTATTGAGGCGAAGGATGGTGGGCTTCAGGCGAGAAGGATTGCTGAAATCGAGGCTTTGCCTTCTAATAAAAAGCCCACACTATTAAAAAATTTACATGGGGATGATTTAATGCTAGTGAAGGAGAATCTCTATAGGGAGGTTTCTCAAGTATTAAATGTAAAGGATGTAAACCTCATAAAGGACTCCTCCAATAACAGGGTGGGCTCCGATCTGATCGAAACAACCACCGGAGTGAGTATAGAGGTTAAGTTGGGACGCTCAACGGACGCTAATTTAGGTTTTCCAACGGTTGTGGATGGAATACTGGAGGGGGTTAAGGGAATTGACACAGGTATACAGAAATCATTTTTCACTGCTGCTCAACGGCAAAATTGGAAGGAGTTGTATCGCAATGACACTGAAAGTTTCACCACAATACAGGTGGAGCAGGGAGTTATTTTGCAAAATCTAGTTGAGGATCTTAATGGATCCCGCTTTACAAAAACTTTAGGGAAAGAAAGCAATATCATTATGAATAAATTATGGTCTGGAATAACTTCAGCAAGTGAATTAAATGACACGAAACCTCTAAGAAGAATTTTCCGATTCGAGCTACAAGCGGATAATAGCTGTAAGTATATTGATAGAAACAATTTATCCAATGATGTATGGGAGTATGGGGAGTTTGTTTACAGTGATAAGAAGCGATTTAGCTTTAAAGTCTACAGTGAGGAGCAGACTTTCAGCATCATCATGAACTATAAAAATAACTATACAATACCTGGCACTGATATAAAAGTTCCGGCTAGGTTTGGTCTGGGAACAGCTAATTTTAACGGTAAGTTCACCTCAAATTGATTTCATAATTTTATTGGAAATTTATAGAGTAATTCTCTAGCTGAAAGTTGAGTGTTTCCGGTTATGGCTTTAAGATACTCGCTCACCTCTTGAGAATCGAGAGATAAAAGATAATTGTATAATTTAAGAAGCATGTCTCCATCACCATGGGTGATTACATTAACGTGATTTTCAGTGAAGTAGCAACCACCGCTAATTAATGCAAACTTTAATTTAGGGTTTTCGATGCTCCCAGTGATTCGGTTCACTATTATGGAGTCCTCCCGCATAATCTTACCTATATTTGTGGGAAGATATCGTCTATCTGAATTTATTTTAGGCGATAGCTCTAAAATGTTGCTTTTGGATATATCCTTGCTATAGTAGAGTGGTGCTGAGCCTCCTCCCTCAACGGTAAAGTCATTTTTGTATTTACTCCAGTCAATATTTCCAGTTTTAACGGTGAAACCGTAATTGACTAAATTGTCCTTACCCTTCCAGAAGTCTTTAATCAATTGCTTGTTTTCAGTAAAAATAAAGTCATTTTTGAAGGTGTGGATATATTTTTCTGATTTTTTACAATTTTCCTCGAATGTTGAGATTGTTTTTGTGATGTGTATTATTTGCGCAGATGTTAGCGCTTCATCAAAGGAGTTGTTAGCTCTTATAATTTTAAAATCTCTTATGTAGCCGTTATGCATAATGTTTTCTCTAGCTTTAATAAAATTCGCACCACCATTTATTGAGGGAGGGGTTAAGAATATTAACTCTCCGCCCACCTTCAAGAGCTTTAATGAGTATTCAAAAAATAGAGAGTAAATGTTTAGACGGCCACTCTCATTTATGGAGTAAAAATCATGGAGTTCTTTTTGCGCTTGATTTTTTGTCACCTCAAAATACGGAGGGTTACCAATGATGTAGTCAAAAGTGTTCTCAAACTTTCTCCAACCGCCACTAAAAATATCCATATGAACTGCATTTACCTCAGGTAAGTTTTTCACCGCCATTTTTAAAATATTTTGATCAGAGTCGAAGGCATAAAAATTATTGTGGGGAAATTGTTTTTTAAAGGCTAATAATAGCTCTCCAGTTCCCGCAGCCGGGTCAAGCACTTTCTTTCCCCGTATATCCCCTCCACCATCCTGCAACAATTTAACCATGCGGCTTGATATAACCTCTGGAGTCATGTATTGCCCCTTACTTTTACGCTCACTAAGGGATAGACTTTTTATATAATCATCAGTTATTTTAGTAAACATTAGCAACCCCAATAAATAGACATTCATTAATTTTATACCAAAGTTTTTATATTTTTAAAATATTGACTAGTAAAAGCGTTATTATTTTGGAATTTTTAGAGGGTATTCATATAATCTTAGTAATTGACTAAAAACATGCTACGTAATATAATAGGCGCATGAATAAACTGCTTGAAAGCTTCCTGCAGGAGGAGACCATCAGAAGTCTGCCGTTGGAGTATACAAAATTATTTGGCAGCCCTATAACAATTGATAAAGTTTTAGCAATTCTTTTTATCGAAGTTCCTGGCAGTTATGCGTCATTCTCCACCACCCTGCAAAAAGTTCTATGTAATCCAGTCGCCACAACAAATGCTTTTAAAAATTTTATAAAAATCTATGAGAATTTAAATGAGTGGGAGTTAGAATTGTTGGAACCCTCCCGCTCCTTAATCTGGAGCAAAAATTTTGACCTCCAGAAGGTTATGAACAATAGTGATTTATACGATTTTCATAAAGATTTACCGATAAGTTTTATGAGAATTGTTATAAACAGAAAATATAATCATATGAATGAGGAGTATCGTTTTTATCAAGAACTTTTAAGGGATTATTTCATCGGAGTGGATGAGGGCGAAAAGAATATAAATATTTTCACTGATGATAGCGTCTCCACAATACTTTATAGACTGTTGGTGAATGGGGAGAGTAGCTTCAGCGATGATGCAGATTACACATTTTTTAGCAGTGGCTATCATTATTATTTCAATGGTGTGGGGTATGAAGTGTTTAGGGAAACTTTTGGGACCTTTAAAAATCTTCCAAGTTTACTCATCGAATTGGGGAAGGTTGCCGAGAATGAACGTGTAGGTGAAGGCTTTGACATGAAAAAGTTTTGTCTTTTGAGCGACTCTAACCTCCCCTTTGATTGGAATGTGGAGCTTCATTTAATTGAGTGTCTAAATTGATTCTTTTATAACTTTTTGATAAAATAATTTTATTCGATTAACTATTATGAAGTATTATGAAGGAGAATGATTTTATGACTAAAACAAATAAAATTATTTCATTAGCTGTTAGCGCTGGAATTGTGGCCACCATCGGTGGAGGAGCTTTAAGCGCTGGAGCTGCCACCCCCAAAGAGAATATTGCTCCAATCGGCTGGCATATGACCACTCCGATGCCGACAAAAGCTGCTGCACAAAAGGCACTTGACTCTTATCTTCCCACCATAAAGGCTGCCGGGGATTGGGTTACTGATAGTGATGTTGTGCTCGTCAAAGGCGGCTGGAAGGGTGAGACTTACTATGCTGGGGATAAATTACTCAAGGGTGATGTTTCAGCAACCAAGGGTCAAGACCTACCACAATTGTTAGGTTATCACCAGGTTAATGGCTTCAAAACCAAGTCGGACGCTCAAGGGCACCTCAATTGGGCGCTTAAGCAACTCGCACTTCATCCCAATGATAAACAGCTTGAAGCAGGTTTAGTCACCACAAGCACTTCAAGTAAGGGAGTAAAGAGTTATGGTTATGTTGTTAACTACTTCACCTCAGGCTCAAAGTTATTTAGTGAGGATCATGTGATCCCCTATGTTGAACATGACAATCACGCTGGAGACAATAGTGATTGAGCAAATATTGCTTCTAGAATGAGTAAGTAAATATTTTAAATAAGTGGACTGATTTTTCAGTCCACTTATTTATTTTACTGAATTTTAAGTTCGGTTCTTTAGATAATTATTCAATAAATATTTTAAGGAGTTAAATATGAGTAAGTATCATGTAAATAGTAAGACTGGACGCGCTGGACAGTGCAGGGCCACAAAGAAGGGCTGCCCACTTGGGGCGGATACTCCACACTTTGAAACGAAGGAGGAGGCCAAATCCTTTATAGAAAAAAATGAAGAGAAGAATAACAATAAGTTCGCTAGTGTGAGTAAGAAGGATGTGTCGGGAGGGTCCTCCAACAACGGTGGAGGTAACGATAAGACTCTTGTCGGAACTCCAGATCCTGAAGGCAATAGTAGCAATGAGCCGGGCAAGGAAGTTAATAACGCCATTAAAGATATTAAAGCTAACGCTGATTATTTCATAAAGAATGGCGAGGGTGATGATGAGGCCAAAGGCGGGGAGGCTGAGGCTGGTGAGGTCATTAACAGACTTTATGAAGAGTCTTTTGAAAATGGGATTAATGAAGCTTCAGTTAAATATTTTAAGAATGAGCTTTCGAAGGCCGCCTACACAGCTTCTAGAAGCTATGAATTCACCATTAATGAAAAGGGTGAGAGCAGTCCTTATGAGGCGGCTAAGTTTCAAGCTTTAGACTCTGCTCTTGACTCAATTGATGAAGCCGAGTATAAGGCACAAAAGACTGGCCCGGCTTCAAATAACTCTAATGATAAAAAGTCTAACAGGGATTTTCTTAAAGGTAAAAGCATGAGGGAGCATCTTGACCAAACATATTTGAGCTCGGCACAACAACTGCATAAATATGGGCGAGTATTAAGTAATAGTGAACATTACTCCACCAAGGAGGAGGCTATGAAGGCCGCCACAGCGGCCTCAAGAAACTCTAGTAGTGGAGGTAAGGTTACCGCACCTCAACAGGAGGGAGACCATCCGGTAACAGATTTTGAAAGAAAAGAGCTGCAAAGTTTTAGCAATCTTTTAAGTAATAATGGTAGAGCAAAGATTGATGAAAATGATAGCCATGCCACTGGAGAAAGGGATACACAACTCCAATTATCCCTTGACCTTAACAAAATGGTGAATTATAAGGAGCCGTCATTTGAAGAGGTTAGTAGCTATAAAGAGCATATTAAAAAGCAAGCGAGACTCAATGACGAAACTTTGGAGTATTTGAGTAAGGATAGCTCTTTGCAAGAGTCTCACCGAAATGAGCGTATTGACTATTACTCTGGAAAGGCTAGAGCATATGATAATTCACTTGAGATAATTGAGGGAATACAGAGGGAGTCAGTCAACAGAGAGATAGCTGAAGCTAAGAAAAATAAGAACTGATGTAAATAAAATATAGATATTTAGTAAATGCTCTAAGCGAAATTCTAAATACACCCGCTATACTGTTACTTAGTTAATGGTTATGGCGGGCATTTTTCATCATCTAGAGAATATTTTTGTTAAAATACTGTTTCCTAATATATCCATATCCATGTGAAAAGAGCTTTAAAATAATTAGAAAAATCTAATAATAAATATATGGAGTAAAAATGACAAAATATCACTTTAATGAAGTAACTGGCAGGGCTAACATTTGTAGGGCGGTGAATAAATGTCCGCTTGGCGTGGAAACGCCTCACTTCGATAGTAAGATGGAGGTAAAGGTTTACATCGAAAACGAGGCTGCTGAAAAGAATGAAAAATTTACCAAACTTACTAAGAATATGGAGAGTTCCAAAGCTTCTTTAAACGCTTTTAAGGAGTCATACGATGATTTAAATGAGTATATAGAGGCTGAGCGAGAGTATTTAAAAACTCTTGAAGCAAAGAATACTGAGAATAACATAACTATTAGAAATAGTTTTAGTGGTCTTCAGTGGGGCGACGAAAAATTATTGAAGTATAATGAAAATTATTCGAAGGTTAAGGATAAGGCCACCGATGATGAATTGGAGGCAATTAAAAAATACACTGCATTAAAATATATGATCATTAATCGCTATCTTAATGATCCTGAGGGTGAGGAGAAGAAAATAAGGTCTAGAGCAGGGTTCTTTTCCGATCACAATGAGTTGGAGAATTTCATTAGCGAGCAAAAAGAAACCATTAAAAATATTGATTCTTTCATCGCCAAGACGCCTAAGGAGGATAAGGTTGTTTATAGATATATGAATCAAATGTATGATAATGGAGAGGAGTATACCTTCCCGATAGCAAGTGAGGAGTGGGTGAATAATATTTTAAATTATAAAGTGGGGGAGACTGTAACTTTTAGAAGCTATCTTTCAACCACGATAGATCCAGCTTTTATTGCGAGAAAACTTTCTGATAAAGATGAGCATACTGGAGTGGCATTTGTTATTTCAACTAGTGACGGTGCAGCTGTGGGGGTGACTGCACTTAGCGATGAGGAGAACACTTTTACTCAAGCCACCGAAAGGGAGGTGCTTCTTCCTAGGGGTAAGAGCTTTAAAATTAATAGGGTGGAGCGGGCTAGATTTATCAATCGTGATGGCGAGATTGTGGCGCCGATCACAGTGTTCTTAAGTGAAGTAAATTAAAATATTATTTAGATATAATATATATAAGAATTACTATAAGGAGTTTCATAATGGCTAAAAAGTTTCATATAAAGAAAAATGGAGATGTCGGTCCTTGCACCGCACGTAATACCTGTCCCCTTGGCGAGGATGTCCCCCATTTTGACAACAAGCAGGATGCTGAAAAATATGTTGTTGAGAAAAATGAAAAAGAGTTCGATAATATGCTTTTTGGTAAACTTACTAAAGATTCAGTGAGTAATAGTAAAGGCATTAAGGATAAGCGAGTTTACGAGCTTTATAAGAAGGAGCGTGATATACAGAGGAAGGCATATGATGTGCAGGAGCAATCGGGATCACGCTTCAATAACTCCGTTGGTAGAACTGCTAAAGCTTTTGGGATAACTATGGATGAGGCTAAGAATGGTATTTATAAGCAGTATGCTCTTGATAAGAAAATAACTGAAAAGCAGGCCCGTGAACATTTCGAGAACGCTAAGGATTCTAGAGTGCAAAATTATGAGAACACTAAAGAGTATAAAGCCGCTAATGCTGTTAGGCATAAGTCTTATGATGATTATAGGAATTATGTGAAGACCGTTGATAAATTGGCTAGCGGACCTGAAACTGAGGCTCTTATAAAAGAATCTAAGCGCATTCATCCAGAGCATTTTACTAATGCTGATAGACGTAATGCACTGAAAGAGGAATTGAGTAAAGAGGTTGATAATAATAATAAAATTGATAAAAAATTGTATGAGGCCGAAAATTTCGCTAAAATCAGGATGATTGTTATTCTTGATGATGTTGATAAAAAGAAATAATTTATATATTATAATTTATAATTTTTACATTATTTAGCATAATTAGTTAATTCTAGAGAAAAGAATATGAAATGAATGTTATGAATGGTGATTATGAGTGGCGGGGGAACTGAAAACCTAATAGGATTGTTTAATAAAAATACTAACGAGTATAAGTCTTCGGGTGTAGTTAAATTACTAAAATTAACATCACATGGCTTTGTCGGAGTTCTTATTATCACTAACATTGTTGAGATTTTTATGTTGTTCTTTTTCCCTCTTATTTTCGACAGAGAGCATAGATTAACAACTGCAATTATATCCTTTGTTTTAGCGATGGTAATAGTTGGAGTTTATGTTTTGCTTATGGAATGGGCGGCAAAGAAATATTATAAAGCTGAAAGAGAATATTTTAAAAATAACGCTACAAAGACTGTTACGATTAGAGGATATTTTAAACCTTTAGATGATGCTACAGAATTAAATAATTATATTACTTACGACAGTAAGGATAAGTATAATAATTACTTAAAAGATTTGAAAAGTCAGTCTATTGACAATTTATGATTATTGCAATATAATGAAATTATTATTAATGGATAACTTGAAAGGTTATGAAATTGTTTAAGAATGCTGTTGATACTATTAAGAGCTTCTATCTTGATGAGGGGCGTACCACCTGGACCATGCCGAATGGCAACATTGTTCAGCCTCGCTTTTACAAGACTTTTAGTGGCTATGGGGATAATTATATTGGCAATATGTATTCGGACGAGCACGGTGCACGGCGCTTTGGAGCACAGCTTGGACGCTTCGTTTTCACCACAGAGCCTAAGTGATAAAAATGGAGATTGAAAAGCGATTCTGGCGAGTTAATCTTCCAGTTTATCTTGTCACTGTATTAGCCACTTTTATGATTTGTAAATATCTTTTTAGTGCTACTGATAGATTTATTATAATTTATGTAACCACCTCTTTATCTTCACTTCCATTATATTATTTTACTATCTTCAAGAATAAGTGATTGCTAAAATGCTGGACTTTGGGGCGGGCCACTGGCCCGCCCCAAAAGATATATAATAGTATTTTATATTATTAGAAATATAGTATAATGATAATGTTTCCAAAGGGGGAGTTATGAATATTGAAGAATATGGCGAACTGATTACTGAGTCAAATCATAAAGTCTATAAAGATGGCAAATATTACTATAAAATTGGCAGTGGAAACGATCATAAGGTTTACAAAAGAGAGTATAAGCTTAATAAGATCGTCGGGGTTAAAAGTAAGCTCATCGTGAGTGGTGAAACTGTTACTTTAAAGTCTTTAGATATGGGCACTCCCCACCACAGTTGGGATTTAATACTTCTTCCATCCATACTTGAAGGTATTAATAACTTTCCTAAAATTGATAATGAGAAAATTTATAAAATAACTGGTAAGCGCCGTAAGAGCTTTCGCTGTGCGGGGGAGTGGCCGGAGATCGTTTACACCTACGGACGTAAAATAGGTCTAGATAAGGGGAGTAAACTTCTTAAAGACTTACGAAACATTGATGGGGAGTGCTTCAGGGGTGATTTTCTGGTGCACCGTGACCCCCACCTGGGAAACATAGTTTTTAATGAAAGATTTGAAGCAAAATTCATCGATTGGGAGTCTGGACTCATTGGTAGTAAAGATATTACAAGGGGAATACTTTATAATAATATTAGTAAAAGTATTCTTGAAGATGAGTATAAGAATAATCTTCTTAAAATTGTTTTTAACTCCGTTGAGCATATTGACGTTTTCAACGGCGCTATACTTTTGGATAAAATTTCCAGTAAGATATTTGAAATAAATAAAATAATCAATGGTAATTAATATGCTCTAAATCAAACTCTAGGTTCACCGTCTATACTGTTATTATAGTTATAAGTATAGACGGTGTTTTTCATATTCTATAGCATACTTACTGTGAATAACTGTTTCTTGATATATGACACAGTGACTGTAAAAATAGCATTTTAGACGAAAAGTAATGAAAATTATTATAAATGTAAACCATGAACACCTTAAAATTGTCCCATTATAATTATTAGATAATTAGACAAGACAAAATTGGAGAATTTGTTATGGCTAAGTATCATTATAATATTGAAACTGGTAAGAGCGGTGTGTGCACTGCAGGTGAGGGTAATTGCCCCGTTCAGGGCGGCGATGCGCCTCACTTTAACAGCCAGGAAGGGTTAAATAAGTTTATCGAATTTGTCGAAAAAGACCGCAATCAAGATTCCGCTTTTACCACCCTTAAAAAAAGTAAGTCAAGCGCAATTGAAGAAAAAATTGCACCTGCGAAAATAAATAACACCTCCACCGACGATGAAGAGGAAAATAATTATTATCATTTTAATAATGTTGATGATTTATATAAAGAGTTTCCTAAGGGTAGCACTATAGAAATTATTAATAAAACAGACGCTTATAATCGAAAAGGTGGATTTTATACCGTAGAGGATAAGATTAGTGATGACCAACTACGGATTAAACGTCAAGATGGTTATAGTAAAATTATTAATATAAATAATTTTAATGGGGAGGATGGAAAGGGTATTCGAAGTCAAATAAAATTGGTGATGCCACCTAGAGAAAAGAATTTAATCAATTATTATGGGAATCAGAAAGTTAGTGAATTTGAGCAAAATTATCCCGAGGGCACAAAAATAACTTATTATGAAGAGCTTGGGGTAATGGGCGATAAATTGTATGATGCTAAACTTACGGATGAGCAAAAAACTTTCGTGGGAACGGTGGCCTCCATTAATGATGATGCTATGGTTGTTGTTGATTTTAATAATAAATCGCGCGTAATTAATAAAATTTCATTAGGCGATAGATTTAAAATACAAAATGTGGAATTACCTGAGTCTCCTAATTATGATGTAATTAGTTTTTCCAATGATTTACCAGAGGGTGCTAAGTTTAGCAAAAGAATTCCACAGGAGTATTATAGAAAAAATGTTTTTGGTCGATTTAAGAAAGAGATGGGAGAGGACATCACCGAAGGGACTGTTATTAAAAATAATGGTAGTATTATTGAGATTGAGTATCACCGTGAATCACCCCGCGACGGAATGAGTAACCGGAAAATGACGATAAGTAGAGAGGATTTCCTAAAATCTGGTTATGAATATACGCCAGCAAGTCAAAATTTGTCTAACAATATGCCTTATCCTACCGAAGGCTTTAACGAATACTCACAAAACTCGCCTTATGTAGGATGATAAATAGTCAAAAAGTAATAATTATTGTAAAACCACTATTTCCTAACACGTTAATTTCAAAAAAGATTTTAGATAGAAAACTAATGAGGAAATATTTAGTTAAATGAAGGTATGAAAATGACTGTTTATCACTTTAACAGAGAGACTGGCAAGAGCGGCCCCTGCAAAGCAAAAAATAAATGCCCGCTTGGTGCTAATGCTGAGCACTTTAATGGCAAAGAGGAATTGAATGTATACATTCAAACGTATGAGGAAAAATAAATATAAGTTAGAAGAGCTGCGTAAAGAGTTCAAAAAAATTAAAGATAGTGATTTTGGCTCTAATTCTAAACTTGTTAGCTTTTATAGTGAAGCTGATGATATCGCCTCAGGAGAGTTTGGGGAATTGGTTAATTTTTCAAAAGTCCACTCACTTGAAGATGTGGCTGAGGGGGATGCAGTTCTTATGCGATATGTTCCGTTCGCTGAATTAATGGAGTCAGAGATTCAAAGTAACGGTGCAAACGTCATAGTTAATGGCGAGCAGAAGACTTATCTAAGTGACATTAGAAACTGGTATCAAGACTTGAAAGAGTTTACTCCAAAAACTTGGCAGGATATTGATGATGTGGATGAGGAGGGGCCGTATTTTTGCAAGGGGGAGGATAAGTCTTTGAAGATGGATTTTTGGAAGTATTGCTACGCTGAGGATGGGGAGCAGCTTAAAGGCACTGTTCAAAATCTGGAGGAGGCTCTTCCTGGAGACCAAAAAATCATTATCCGAAAGTTCACTCCACTAAAAAATTATGGCAACAGTCCCGCCACAGGAATGCCGATCTCCCATGAATTTAGAAGCTTTGTGTTTATGGGGGAGGTGGCCTCCACAGGATT
>JAOYMY020078897.1:0-26033 GCA_025802475.2 Pernis celebensis
AACTACTGTTCATCACCAACGGCGAGTTGGACCGCACGTACTTCGAGCGATACCTTCGACAGAAGTACGGGGAACTGAGCGACGACGAGTTGCGCGCCGAGGACGAGCGCGCACGACGACTCTCCGAACGCGACAAGACCAACAAGTAGGACGACGAAGGGACAGGAACCGTGGATATGAAGGCTGACGAGAAGAGCATCGAGACTCAGTGCTACAACTGCGGTCACGAGGGCTCCATCAACTCCATCGACATCGCTGAGCGGATGAACTTCAACCTCGGTGTCGCCATGACTCACCTGTGGAACGCCGCCCTCGACCCGGAGATCGACCCGGACGAGGCTCTGGATCGCCTTGAGCAGGCGTCCTGGTTCATCGAGAACGAGATCGAGCGTCGTCGCGAGCGTGCTGGTGGGGATGACAGCGGCGAGAACGGCGACGGCTCCAAGTACCGCGTCTTCCTCGATGAGGTGATGTTCCCTGGTTTCGACGGCTCCCCGGCGATGTTCGTCGTCACCCGCCCCGGCTCGGGTCACACGGTCGGGTGCCCCTGCCCGAAGCACGCGGGTCGCGCGCAGGATGCGCCGAACTTTGTCGATCTTCTCTCCGCCTACAACGTGAAGACCTGGATCGACCGGGAGGCCCTGGATCGAGTCATCCTCGACCCCTTCAAGATGTTCGAGTCCACGGACGGTTCGGTCGATGACTCCACCGACAAGTCCGAAGACGATCAGGAGGGGGAGGGCGAGGACTCGACTCACAAGGACAGCAACACGCTCCAGAAGGTCATCGACCTCATCGCGAAGGTGCTCTCGGAGAACTCCGACGCCCCCGAGGACGACGAGCACGAGTTTGACCCGTGCCCGTGCTCGAAGTGCGAGTTGGCTCACCGCCCGTCGTCCGAGCGCAAGGGTGATGACCAGTGATCGAGCACGACGGGTACGAAGGTCTCCCGTTCGAGCGACTGGGGATGCACAACCCCAAGACGGGGCAATACCTCGTGATCTTCGGGGTCTCGCACATCGCTCCCCTCGAACGCTACCTGGGTCTCGAACGTGAGGTCGCTGACCTTCACCGTCAGGGGTTCTCGCTTCACCTCGAAGGGGTCACGACCTCGAAGAAGTCGCTGGACAAGGTTTCTCGACGCGGCAAATCGAAGTCGGCATACCGTTACATTGCGAAGCATCTGGGATGGGCTGTTCAGCGGATCACCTACCTCGATGACGCGGGTAACCCGATCCCGTTCGAGGTGCATGACATCGTGGCGAGCGATCTGCCGCTGCGCTTGCGTCTCGCAATGCGCTGTGCGCGACCAGTCATCTTCGCCGCCTCGGTCGTCGCCTGCAAGTTCATGGACCGCGACAGCATCGTGTCCGTGTTCGAGAGCCTGGAGAGTGACAAGGCCGAGATCGCTGAGCAGAACTCCCACCTCGGTTCGGACGATGCCAAGATGTTCGGTGTCAAGATCGCTGACCGGGAGAGGATCGCGGCGGACGCCGTTCTCGCAGCCTCCCCTTCGAGTGTCATGATGGTGTGGGGCAAGAAGCACCTCCCGCGCTTCGAGCGCCTGTTCAAGAGCGAGGGCTTCGTCACCGTCGATCAGAGGATGGTCAGCGTTGTCCAGCGATGACTACCTCGCCCGCCTTGCGCGTCTGTCGAAGGGTCGCCTCCCCGGCATCCCGCTCCTGTCCAAGGAGGACATCGACGCCCGCATCGCCTCTGTCGTGGAGATGAATCGGGAGCGTGACGGCGGACGAGGAGCGATCTCCCCCGAGCAGGATGAGTGGATCAGGGAGAGCGCCCATGAGGCGTTCGACCTGCACGTTCGGACGATGAGCGACAGCGAGATCGACAACCGACTCATCCCCCGTTCTGGCAGGTTCCGCATGTCGTTTCCGTACCGAGACGAGGACGGCGACCTGTTCGTCCGCAAGGTTTCGCTCGGCATCTTCGGAATGGAAGAGAACGCGCATCAGGTCTGGCTCTGTACCGAGGCCGACCTGATCTGGGACTATGTTCCCGATCAGTATTTCGTCGATCAGACGGACGGACTCGGCTCGATCATCGACTGCGAGTACGTGAGGCCACTCACGAAGGTCGAACTCGACTCGCTCGACACCCTCCCCGACTGGCTCGTCGTCATCCAGGACACCGACAAGGTGTTCGGGTCTCAGGTCGGGGTGCGGGAGGACACTGGCGAACTGCTCATCTACGACCCGCAGGGTGATGGAAACAGCCGCATGTGGGATGCGCTCGAAGACCTCTATGAAGATGGCCTTTGAGACGCTGGCATGTAGGCTGTAGTTCAATCACTGACCGCCTCCGAAAGGGTCAACAAGCCATGTCTCTCATCGCTGTCGGAGCGAGCGACATTCACGCAGGCTCGACACGCGCGGGTCACTACGACGCCGAGCACTTCGTCAACTCCTCCTGGGTTGAGTGCATCCGCCGCGTCGGCAACGTCGTCGATCTCGCCAACGAGCGCAAGGCCGACCTCGTGTACCTCGCCGGTGACGTGTTCGACCACGGTCGCCCGTCGGCCCACGTCGTGTCGATGCTCGTCTCCGAGTTCAATCGCCTCGACACGGCGAAGGTCATCATCGCGAACGGTAATCACGATCAGGCGGGTGTCCCGGCGCACAATGCCACCCCGGTCGATGCCTACCTCGCGGATCAGCCCTGGTGCTTCCATGCAGCGCAAGAACCGGGCCTCATCGACTACGACGGTGTGCAGATCGCCGTCATCCCCTGGGCGCGTGTCGCCGGGACGAATCAGAGTGAGGCGGAGGCCAACTCGCTGCGAGCGCAGATCAAGCGACTTGCCGACAAGGCGGCGAAGAAGAGCGGGCCGTCGCTGTTGTTTGGCCACATCATGCTCGAAGAGATCGTGTTCAACCCAGCGTTGCAGGGTTCCGAACAGAAGATGGCTCCCGGTGCCCTGTCCGCCGATGTTCCGGTCGGTCTGTTGCAGCGCGGCCCTTGGACGGTCTCTCGTCTTGGGCACATTCACAAGCGGCAGCAGGTCACGACCGACGTTGGCTACATCGGCTCCCCCTTCAAGGTGGATTTCGGTGAAGCCGAAGAACTCAAGGGTGCGGAGGTGCTGACGCTCGAAGAAGACGGCACCTACGAGTTGGAGTTCGTTCCGTTCGACGTGCGGCAGTTGATCGCGCTCGACATCAGCGAGGGCGATGGGCCACTCGATCTCGCGGAACCGGCGTTCAAGCCAGGCGACGTGCTGCGTCTGACCGTTCCCAGCGTGAACGGCGACATCACGACGATGCCGAAGAAGGTCAAGGCGCGGGTCAAGGAACTGCGAGCCTCTGGCGTCATCGTCTCGACGTACCCGAAGGCCGAGCAGCGTGAGGTCGTCGAGAGCAAGAAGCCGCTCGACCCGGCGCTGTCTCCCAAGCAGGCGATGAAGGCGCACATCGACGATCAGGCGGACTGGACCTCTCAGCGCAAGCAGGAGACCAACGAGATGTTCGCTGACATCTTGAGTCGGGTGAGTCTGTAGTGCCGTTCCACAAGGTCGTGACTGGTCTGTTCACGAAGCGCACCGACGAAGAGTTCATCGACGAGTTCTGCGATGTCCTGGAGGAGATAGTGGACGGGGACTACGACCTCATCTGTTGGTCTCGCTCGGGCGGCACTCGTATCCTCATGTATTCGCCACTGCTCGGGCGCAACGTCGTGTACGAAGAG
This sequence comes from Pernis celebensis, assembly GCA_025802475.2. Classification (NCBI taxonomy): domain Eukaryota; kingdom Metazoa; phylum Chordata; class Aves; order Accipitriformes; family Accipitridae; genus Pernis; species Pernis celebensis. The sequence goes on from JAOYMY020078897.1 coordinate 3,703, forward strand.
GGGCTTGCGACGAACGTCCTCCCGCACACCCAGATCATCGCAGACATGTCGAAGTCGGAGAACGAGTTCCAGATTCCGGTGACGACGAAGCGGCGGAACGCTCACGACATCGCGGTAGGCACTCTCGATGATTGGATGAGCGACATGCTCACCGGCACCGGTACGCCTCTCCGTGTCGAAGAGGTCGAAGGGAGGCCGGTCGAGGCGAAGTCTCCACCGAAGGGGAACGTCAAGACGAGTCCGAAGGTGAAGTCGAGCGCGGAGCCGACGAAGAAGACCAAAACGGCGAAGCCGGTCAAGTCCAAGGCCAAGTCCGATTCAGCCGACGAAACGATGATGCGTATTTTCGGATCGTCCGTCGTGAAGGCGGCAGACGACTACGGAATCCCGATGGCAGACTGGAGCAACTGACATGTCGAGCGAAGATCGCGGCGTTCCCTGCGCCCCGGAGACCGAGGCGTCCGTCCTCTCGTATCTCCTCTCCGAAGGCCCACAGTGGTGGCAGGTTCTCGCGGTGCAGGCGGGCACCGATCCGACCGAACTCTTCTGGATCACCGAACATCGGCTCACGGCACGAGCGATGATGAATCTCGTGGAAGCGGGCAGCCCGTCCTTCACCGCTTCCCGCGTTGCCGACGAGATGCTGACGCTGAATGCGGATCGCGTCATCGACAACCTGAGCCACTTCCTGATCGGCTTGCAGACCAAGGCTTCGGTGACGACGCAGAGCACGTTCCGAGACGCCGTTGCGACACTCGTCTCGCAGAAGACGAAGCGTGACCAGTTGCAGGATGCAGAGAAGGTGCAGCAGTACATTCTCACCGACCCATCCGCTACACCTGCGTCCGTGAGCCAGATGCTGAGGGAGGCGGCGGCGCACAAGATCGACGAAGAGCACACTCGTACGATTGGAGAGATCATCCGAGAGATGGACGAGGAGGAGTCCGGCCCCTGGGCGATTCCGACCGGACTGGAGAAACTCGACCGCATTCTCGGCGGAGGTCTCGAACCGGGTCGCGTCTACGTGCTCGCCGCCCGCTCGAAGGTCGGCAAGACGACGGTTGCCATCAACATCACAGCCAACATGCTGTTCGACGAGGAGAACGACGTTGCCGTGGCGTTCGTCTCGCTCGAAACCTTGCAGCACGAGTTCTACTGGTTCATGCTCGCCGTCATGGCGAACGTAGACCGTGCTGTCGCGAAGGACTGGGCTACGAGGGTCATCGCTGACCGCGACCTCGACTCCGAAGATCGGGACGCGCTGCATGACGCCAAGGAATACCTACTGGGCTCCTCGCTCTACCCGATGTTCTCCTCCGACCTCACGAACGGCCTCGCGAGCATCGAGAACCGCATCCTCACCTTGAAGAGCCAGTTGCCGGAGACGACGAGGCTCGTCGTGTTCGTCGACCACGCTCAGTTGCTTTCTCGTGGCTCGATGTCGAACGGGCACGGCATCCGTGAAGCGATGGTCGAAGCGACCTCCGGCATGAAGCGAATCGCGACCGACAACGAAGTTCCCATCGTCCTGATCTCCCAGGTCAACCGAGGAGAGGACGGCGTGATGGCCGAGGTTCGTGAACTGTCCGAGTCGCAGTCGATTGAGCAGGACGCCGACGCGATCATCCTCATCAACAGGCCATCTCTCGGGGACGAGAACGCTCCGCGTACGCTGATCGAGTTCAACGTTGCTCGCCTGCGTACGGGGCCTCCAGGGCGGTTCGAGGGCGTGTTCGAGGGTGCGTCCGGCGTCATCACTGCCGATCTCGACGATGACGACTCAGGGAGCGATCCACTCACGATCTCGTCAGGCGGCTCGGGAGCGCCGTCTCGTACCCGTTCGCGGCAGGACGACGACGGTCTCGACGACCTCGACTACGACTAAGGTCCCCACGCTGCGCGACGGTAGACTTTGAGGCAATCACACAGCCCGACCGCGCAGACGAGGATGGACCTCATGTCGAAGAATCTTGGAGACCTCTTGCTCACGGAAGAGGCTCTGATCGGCCTGTCCGACGAGAGTCCAGACCGGATGATGTTCTACGGCGCTCTCGCGGACGGGCTGCTCGCGCACTACGAGGACGATGACAAGTCCCCTCTCTGGCTCGATGACGACGAGGAACTGTTCGTCTACCTCTCCGACGTGCGGAAGGTGCAGAAGGCCGTCTTCGACCTGCTGGAACCGGACGACGACCTGACGCGGACGTTCTTCGACGACTGCCTCATGGACGCTGAGTGGCACGGTGCGGCGAAGTACCAGACTCCCTCTCATGCCTGGTACATGCGGGATCGCATCATCGTGCAGGGCCGGTTCTCCCTCACGCTCAATCTCGTGATGCTCGAACACGACGCGCGTCTCAACTACTGGTCGCAGGAGATGAAGTCGTGGATCATCGTCGATCCCACCGAGGGTGCGTCGTCTCTCGAAGACATCTTCGACCTCTACAACATCACCCCATCGCCGTACCTCGAATCCCTGATGGAGGGTGCCGAGGAGTGGCGCGAGATTCTCGATGGGCACGCTCAGACGGCGCTCGACGAGGGTTATCGCGCTCCTGACATCTTCCCGACCGACCGCACGCTCAAGGAGCACCAGAAGACCGGCGTCCTCGCGATGGTCGGTCTGCGGCAGTCTCTCCTCGCTGACCAAGTCGGCCTCGGCAAGTCCGGTGAGTTCATCTCCGCCTACCTGAGCATCGTGCAGAAGAAGATTGAGGATGGCGTCACCGATCACTCCGAACTCTGGCCCTGCGTCATCGCGACCAAGAAGTCGCTCAAGTACGAGGTTGCGGAGGAGATCGCGCTCTGGAAGAAGGATGCCGTCGTCGAAATCCTTGAAGGATACGCCGACACGGAGATTCCAGAAGACACCGAGTTCATCGTCCTCAATGTCGATCTGTTGAGTCAGCGTCTCGACAACATCATGGACAACGATCCCAAGGCACTCGTGATCGACGAGGCCCACTCGATGAAGAACCAGGAGACGAAGCGCACCAAGGCAGCGCAGTCTCTCAGCGACTACATCTACTCAACTCATGGTGACGAGTCCTACCTCTGCATGGCTTCGGGAACCCCGTTTCAGTCGCGACCCTCCGATCTCTGGTCGCTCCTCTGCATCCTGCATGTCGAGAACATCTTCGGTTCCTACGCGATGAAGAAGGTTCCACGCGAGGAGCAGACGTATCGCGTCCGTGCTCGCGGTGGCAAGGTGCGTCGGGTGCCGCTCGACCAGAAGCACGCCTTTGACCGTCGTTGGTGCAACGGCTTCGACGACCGTTACGGCAACTGGTACAACTTCGGCTCCGATCACGAGATCGAGTTGAACACGATGCTGCGCGAGAACGTCATGGTACGTCGTCGCAAGTCGGACATCATGCACCCGCTCCCGATGCTCTACGAGAACATCGTCTCGATGCCACTGTTCGGGGAAGCGGCTCACGAGTACGCCGAGATCAACGAGCAGTTCCGCGAATGGCTCATGGACAAGGCGGTCGAAGAAGCGGAAAAGGAAGGTATCGACCCCAAGGTGGCCCTCCGCTCAGTTGCGAGCAAGTTGTCCTTCGAGGACAACGAGAAGATGATGCAGATTACCCAACTGCGGCAGTCCGTCGCCCGAGGGAAGATCAACAGCATCATCGACTGGATCAACCGCTTCATGGAGGGCGACCCCGAGATCACCGGAGGCGACGAGACGCGGAGCAAACTCATCGTGTTCGCGCATCACCAGGAGATTCAGCGTCTCCTGATCGAGGACGAGCGGTTGCAGCGGTACGGCCTGGTCAGCATCGTCGCCGGGAAAGACCCGCAGGCGGCGAAGAAGGCGTTCCAAGAAGACCCGAGGTGCAGGTTGGTGATTTGTTACTCAGGGGCAACGGAGGGGCATACGCTAACGTCGGCGAAGGACGTGCTAGTAACTGAACTCCCCTTCCTGCACACGGCTGTCATTCAGATGGCAGGTCGTTGCTGGGCGCGCATCTCAGAACTCTACGAACTGCACGAGGCATGGATTCACCTAGCGGTCGCTCCCGACACCATTGACAGCGCGATCATCGGAAAATTGCTCCAGCGACGAGCGCGTTTCAATGCGACGATTGACGGCGAAGGCGAAGACCTCGAAAAGGTCGAAGAACTCACGGACGAGGAATCTGGCGATCTCATCACCCGTCTCCTCGCGATGCCAGACAAGGTGAAGGTGGCGGCATGAGAAAACTGGGGGCTCGAAATTGCGTGGTCTCTTTCATCGACTCGGAGGACGCCGATGCCTTCGTGAAGGAGTATCACCGACAGGGTTCGGTCGGCGTGAAGAAACAGTCGGTTGGCCTTCACTACAAAGACGAGTTGGTCGGGGTCATGCAGTTCTGCGCCCCGAGGACGAGAGCGAAGTCTCGGTCGTACACCTGTGAGTTGGTTCGCATGTGCTTCAAGAGTGGGGTTCGTGTCAACGGCGGGGCGTCCAAGATGTTCACGTTCTTCCTCGACGAGCGAGACCCGCATGACGTGTTCACTTACCAGGACTCTTCGGGAGACCTCACCGATGTCTACGAGCACTGCGGTATGTCCCTCGTCGGAAACGGAGGGGTTCGCAAGTTTCTCGTGGCTCCCGATGTCGCGTTCGAGGGCGCCGTACTCGGAGAGACGATGCACACGCTCCCCTATGTCGTAGAGCGGGGCCCAGATGCCATTCTCGGGACGAATCTCGGAGAAAAGCGAAAGCGAGGCGGGAAGAGGAAGACCAACGTCGAGTTGTTCGAGAGTCTTGGATGGAGAGTAGAGGAGTCCTCGCCCGACCTCGTGTACGAATGGATCAACCCGGACAGGACGTTCTACGTCTACCGCATCACTGCGTCGGACTCGGACGGTTGGTACGTCGGCATGCACCACCTCAAGTGGGCCGATGCTACGACCGAGGAAATGCTCGACGACGGTTATTGGGGGTCGGGCGGAGTTCGATTCACAAATTGGTGGAACAAGCACTACGAGAACGTGTCGAAGGAGATTCTGTTCTCTGCCCCCACCTCGGGCCTTGCACTGTGTCGAGAGATTGACGAGATCGGTACGGCCTATCGAGACGACCCGAACTGCCTCAACTCTCGTAAGGGTGGTGCCGGTGCGCTTCGAGCCGGAGGCAAGTGGACGACGAAGACTTGCCCGATTCATGGAGAAAGACCTCACTTCGGGGAGGCGTGTGCTAGCTGTCGTTCGGAATCTTCATGGGTTGAGGACAGATGCAAGACTCACGGCATGACGCTATTTCACGGAGGGACTTGCTGGAAGTGCCACAACGAGAAGACGTGGACCGTCGCCGAGTGTCCGATCCACGGCGAGGCAACTTACCACGGAGATCGCTGCTGGTCGTGCGCGACTGAGAGCAAGAACGAGATGGGAGTCTGCCCTGAGCACGGAGAGACGCTGTTCTACGGTGGTACGTGTCGCCGCTGTTCGGGCCTGACCGCTCGTGAGATGCGAGAGTGCCCCGAGCATGGTCTGACGAGTCACTGGATCAAGTCCGGCAAGTGCCTCAAGTGCAATCAGGGTGGCACCTATGCTTACGAGGACTGCGAGATTCATGGACGAGTGAAGCATCAACGCGGCTCGTGTCAGAAGTGCAAGTCCGAGAAGCAGTGGACTGTCGAAAAGTGCCCGATACATGGCGAGGTCAAGTTCAATGGAGGCTCGTGCTACTCCTGTGCCACGGAGGACAATGCTCCGTTCCTCAAGAAGTGTCCTGAGCATGGGATGACGAAGCACCGAGGACGAGGCAAGAAACCGCTCTGTCTCATGTGCGCCTCGGACTCAAAATGGTCCATGAAGGAGTGCCCGACCCACGGCATGTCGAAGCACATCGGAGATGCGTGTCGCAAATGCGTTGCCTCCAGAAATGTCGCGTACCGAGACTGCCCGATTCACGGCAACGCGAAGCATTTTGGAAAAGGGTGCCTGGAGTGTAGGTCTGACAAGACCCGTCACAACAACCACCACGTCAAGAAGAACGTGATTGACGACGAGTGCCGGTTCTGCTCCCATGATGCAACGTAGAATGTACCCGCACGCATCATTCCATGCGTTTGTCCGAAGTTCTCCTCGCGATGCCAGGGAAGATGAAGGTGGCGGCATGAGCCTCAAGAGCGACTACCGAATGTCCGTGTGCCCTGTGCATGGAGAGACGAAGTTCAACGGTGAGCACTGCCAGAAGTGTGTCGCGGAGAGCCGGTTCGTCATCCGCGAATGCCCAGAGCACGGCCTGACGAAGCACTCCGGGGAGACGTGTCAGATGTGCGTTGCGTCGAAGTCCAAGTCGTTTCGGTACTGCCGCAGGCACGGTGAGGTGACGGCGCACATCGGGAGTCGGTGCCGACGCTGCATCACCGAGAGCATTTCGTCGATCAAGACATGCCCCGTACATGGAGAATCACCTCACCGTGGAGACTCGTGCAACGTCTGTGTCGGTGAGCGGGTCGCGCACAACCGCTGGCATGTCAAACGCGGTGTGCTCGGGAAGGACTGCCGATTCTGCGCGGCTGAGCCACTGATACCCTTGACCGATCAAGCGAAGGCGGTTACGCGGTGAGTGACGAAGGTCTCAGCATCCATACTGGTATCTCCGAGATGATCCTGCGGGAACTGACGGAGAACACGCCAGAGTTCATGTTCAAGGGTGCCTGCACCAGCACTGATCTCAAGGAGTACCTTCCCATCGAGATCATCGACGGTGAGCATCACGACGAGGTGATGAAGGTCTGCGAGGGTTGCCCGGTGTTGAAGGAGTGCCACGCGCACTTCGAGCACATGAATGAGTACAGCAGGCCGATACTCATGGGTATCTTCGGCGGAGTGGACTACACGGACGATGACACGCACCGTTCGGACAAGCGGACAAGGTAGGAGCGTCAGACATGCCTTACGGGCAGCAAAACGAAGCATTCGTATCATGGGGCATCGGGCGGAAGATTCTGCTCGGTGTCGTCGTCGTGACGGCGATCATCTTCATGGTGCTTCTCAACGTCCCCGTGGGACTCGATCTCTACCTCTTGCTCATCACGGTCTCTTTCGTCTGGAACGAGCCGGGGAACGTCGTCGGCAAGAGGTCTGACTACGACGACCGCACCATCGCCTACAAGTGGGCGCAGTTCTGCAACGTCCTCAAGAATCAGGTGAGGATCAGGTCGGTCTTCACCCCGGTCATGCTCGGGTTCGGTCCACCTACGAGCGATCCCGACCATCAGTATGAGCCGGGTATGACGCCCCCGGCTCGTCTCTCTTCGTACTGGTCGCTCTTCGCAGCGATCCCCTTCGCGTTCCTCGACGGCTTGACGCAGTACCTCGTCTACCCGGTGCTCATGCCGTTCAAGTTCCCCTGGCTGATCTGTTCGATCATCTCTTTCGTGTTCTGGTTCTTCACCTTCCAGACGTGCTGCGCCGTCCTCCGTTTCGCTGACTGGAAGAACGGCATGATGCAGTATGCCGACCCGGCCCCGGCGATGATGCTGACGCACGCGCACCGTCTCCCCGAATCGCGGCAGGTGTTCATCCGATCCCTGCTCTGGGGTCTCATCCCCGCGACGGTCATCCTGCTCGTGTGTCAGGCGACTCATGCGCCGGTTCTCGTCGAGATTCCGCTGATCCTGCTTGCCATCATCTCGGTCTGGCTCGTCAAGACCTCCCGCACACTGACGAACCTCTACCGTGCCGAGTGGGCTGAGCGCAACGCTCGTCGTGAGTTCTGGGAAGCGGCCTACGCCTTCAAGGGTGCGTCGATGCCGCTGTTCATCTCGGAGAACTCGGCTCCCTCCGAGGAGGAGTGGCGAGAGGAGGTCGCCAACATTCAGGAGGCGGCTCTCGAATCCGGGGAGGACATCGAGGACATCGAGATTCCAGAGTATGCGCCGACGATCAAGTTCGCAGCCTTCAAGTTCGCTCCCAACTGCCACTTCGCCGACTACTTCGGTGACGAAGACCGCATCCGTGGTGAACTCGGGGCGAACCTCATCTCGATTGCCCCGATGGGTGTCATCGACAACGAGACCGGCGAGGAGCAGGTCGGGACGGTCGGTACCATCGGATTCCGCGTCATCTGGACCGAGACCTTCAAGGACGACTTCGACGCGATGAAGGAGATGTTCTCCAAGGATGTGGACCCCCGCCTCCTTGATCTCAGCCTCCGGCACTTCGTCCTCCGACCGCTCAGCAACATTCGTGGTGTCGGTATCGAGCCGACGATCCGCTCGTGCGACTTCATCACCCGCACGACTTCACCGATCCAGATCATCGAGGTCGTGCTCGGTCTCCGCGACGGCCTCACCCTTTCGACGTTGCAGGGCAGCATCTCGCAGTTGCAGAGCGACACCGGCATTCAGTGGATCAGGTTCTACTCGCACAAGGACGATCCAAGCAACGTCGCCCGCATGTTGCTCAGCGAGGTGGACCCCGAGACGGTCGAGCGCGTCCGGTTCTACAACCCGGCTCAGATCGTCAAGTCCACGCTCGCTGCGGCGAACTGGTCGTACTACTTCACGAAGGCGGGCGTTCTCGGCGGTGACATGCTCGAACCCCCGAAGATGGACGGTGTCGTCAAGTCCGCGACCCCGCTCGTGCAGGAGATCGACTTCGTGGTGCCCGAGGGCATGAGAACGTTCGACGTGAAGGGTCGTGTCGATTCCCTCCTCTCGTCGTCCTCTCGTCAGTACATGGAGATCACGACTCCGAAGTCTCTCGACACCTCGAAGATGAGCAGCACCGAGGCTCTTGTAGCCAATCAGACGCACTCTCGCAAGGTGACGATCCTGTCGGCTCGCACCGACCCACTCAACCGTCTGTTCAAGTTCACCGACTACAAGGACGAACTGATTTCTGGTCGTGAGCCGGGAACCGAGAAGATCAACTGGTCTCCCGGTGTTCTCTCGAACGACCAGATGGCTGTGGACTCGTTCGACAGCAATGAGGCACCGATGCTGCTCATCGCCGGTATGTCCGGTTCGGGCAAGCGGCACCCACTCGACGAGCGCATTCCGGTTCCGGTGTCTGCGAAGTTCCCCAATGGATGGGCGCTCGTCGGTGACCTCGAAGTCGGAGACGTGATCCTCACCCCCGACAACAACTGGACAGAGATCGTCAGCCTTTCTCCAGTTGTCGAGCGTCCGGCGATCCGCTTCTTCCTCGATGATGGTCAGTCCGTCTCGTCCGACCCCGAACACGTTTGGCCCGTCTCGACCCAAGAGTCTCGTCGTGAGGCGGTCTACGCATCTCCACTCGGTATCCCGTACCTGCGGCACTTCGTCTCGAAGCAGTATCTCGGGGTCTCCAGGGACGTGAGGGGGCTTGAGATCGTCTCGGGTCTGTCCGAGTCCGAGGTGCGGACGACTCTCCGTGAGACCGGCTTCCTGGACGTCTACGGAGACGGCGAGGGCGCTGTCTACCCGGTCGATGAGTTCCTGCACCTCGCGGACGTTCGACACTCGGCCTCCGACTACATCACGCCATCCTTCAATCCGAAACTCGCGCACTGCTCTCTCACGGAGACCAAGATCATCGCGAACGGAGTGCTCGACGAGCGTGGAGCGTACAGGTACGCGATCCCGGTGCCGGATGCCGTGCGCTTCGGCAGCAACCTCGATCTACCGAACGACCTGACGGCAGAGGGAAAAGTCACTGCCAAGTGGGAGAGGCCGATCCCGTCCGGCATCCTGCGAAGTTCGATCTTGCAGCGACAGACCTTCCTCCGTGGCGTCATGTCCGAGTCCGGTTCGATCCGGCACGCTGGAGGGCCGTGCTTCGCGGTCGTGAGCAATGAGGAGTTCGCCAGGTCTCTTGCTGAACTGATCCGCAGCCTCGGGATCAAGTGCCACTTCAAGCAGTTGCCGAGCGAGGATGGTCGCGGGTGCTTCACCCTTGAGTTCTGGACGACGCTCGGTGTCTTCGAGGACGACCGTACGAACGCACTGCTGCCGGACGAGATTCCTGAGTCCGAACAGTGGCTCTTCATCACATACACGCTGAGCGAAGGTGACAAGCCGGGTCGATGCCTCACGGTCGATGACCCATCTCACCTCTACCTCGTCGGCGAGTTCGTGCCAACGCACAACACGGTGACGGTCCACAACTTCATCACGCAGATCGCGGCAAACAACGGGCCGAGCGATGCCACATTCTGGCTTGCTGAGCCGAAGATCGGTTTGCAGAAGTACCGCAACCTCGACGTGGTGACGAAGTTCGTCGATTCCTGGTACCCATCGGAAGAGTTCTTCGAGAACATGGCAGAGATGTCCGAAGAGGCCGTCAAGATCATGGTCGAGAAGAACCGGACGCTCGTCCACAATCCGTCGAAGAACGGCGTCATCGCTGAGAAGTTGAGCGATGCCCGCAAGATCGCCCGCATGGAGGGCTCGACCGGAGGTACACCACACCCGCTGATGATGCCATACCTGTTCCTCGTGATCGAGGAGTGCGCGACGGTGTTCGCGGATGCCCCGAGCAAGGAGGCCAAGGAGTTGCAGGGCCGTATCCTCGCGAACTACGCGCGCATCTGCCGAGAAGGTCGATCCGCTGGCGTGTTGCTCACCTGCACCACGCAGTACCCGACGAACGCCTCGATCCCGTCGATCTTGCGTCAGCAGATGCGCCGCATCGGCATGAGGTGCCAGAACTCGCTGTCCAGCAACGTCGTCATCGACGAGAGCGGACTTGAGCAAATCAACATCAAGGGTGCTGGCAAACTCAAGAGCGAGAACGGCGAGTACCGTCAGTTCCGTGGGTACATGATGGACGTCGATACCGGCATGGGAGGTCGCGATGATGTCAACGACATTCTCGCCACGCTTCCTTCCAACACCGGCGCTCCGTCTGCGCTGAACGTTCCCGGTCGTACGAAGAGCGGAAAGCAGCGCATCATCATTCCAGGCATGTCGGACTCGGTGATGACGGAGTACGAGGACAAGTTGAACGCCTTCAAGGAGTTCGACTCGCGAGTTGGCTCTAGGCTGACCGACTCGATTCAATCTGGCAAGCGGACGCGAGACATTGCTTCCGACGACAAGACGTACTATGAACTCCAGAAGAAGTTCGGAATGGGGATCTCGTGAAGACCATCAAGTTCAACCGTGGCCTTCATGTCGCGCGTCTCGACCGGCTCAGAGAGTTTGATGCCGCGATCCTGTCGAGCAAGGCGGTGATTGGCGAAGAGTTCATGCGCCTTGCCGACAGGACAGACAATGACTTCATCTCCTGGTTCCTCAGTCATGCGTTCGAGGCGTTCGAGGAACACACCGACAGTTTCGTGGATCATCAGAAGTTTCCGAAGCCAGAGACTGCCCCCGTCGTGAACAACGGCAGGATGGAGTTTCCCGTCATCCAGGACGACGGACTCGTCACTCGCGTCTACGTGTCCTTCTCCGAGAGCGGGTGTCGTGACCTGCTCCTCGCGGCGCGGTCTCCGATGATGCGTCCGTTCGAGCCTCCGGTGAAGATCGTCGAGCACTCGCTTGGCGTGATCGGGGAAGCCAGGTGCTTGCGATGATGTAGTCTGCATCTTGCGACTCAGCCGCTACTCCTCCCCCGGTCATGCGGGCTGTGTCGTCCGTTGCGAATCCGGCAAGATCGCACGTCGAGAGCCTGGATGCCTGTCTTGATCGGCCTGGCATCCAGGCTCTCTTCCGTTATCGAAGGCGTAGACTAGACGCATTCACAACGTACGAACGCTTGGGCGATAGACAGGACTTGAAACCCATGACGAACACGAAGAACCCCAGGGATCGCTCCCTGCTCCCCGACTCCGAAACCATTCTGCGTGACGTGCTCAAGCACCGCGGCTGGGATGAGCGTGAGGGTCAGGTCACGATGGTCGAGTGCTGCGCCGCCGCTGTCGAGGACGACGAGATGACGGACCAGATCGTGAAGGCTCCGGTCGGTACGGGTAAGTCGCTCGCGGCTGCCATCTCGATCATCGGCTCCGGTCGTCGTGGCATCATCTGCACTTCGACGAAGGCCCTCCAGAATCAGTACGTCAACGAGGAACTGCGCCGTCTCGCGGACGACCTGCGCGAACTCTATGGCTTCGAGATGACGTACACCGTCCTCAAGGGCCAGAGTAACTACGCCTGCATGGCATCTGCGATGGAGGTTGCCGAAGGCAAGGACAAGTCCGTCGAGTCTGACGACGACGTGGACGTGTTCGGTGACGACGAGGACGTGTTCGGTTCGCTCGAACCCAGCGTGACCGAGCGGATCAAGGAGATCGTCGAGGACACCCAGGGACGAATGCAGGGCGCTACCACAGAGAACGTCGCGCTCGATTCGGACACGGAGTTGCAGACGCTCCCGCACAACGTCTCGCGGGCGATCAGCGCGGCTCGCTCGTGCGGCACCCGCAAGAAGACCTGGCGCGACAAGTCATCCAGTGACCCGGCGGACGACCTCGACCCGTCCGAGTACGAGGCCGCTGCCGCTGCGTTCGAGGCGAGTTCTGGACTCGACGACGCGAGGCCGCTCAACCCGGCAAGCATCGTCGCGACGACCGAGTGCGCCTACCGCATGGCCTACGCGAAGGCACTCGTCTCCGACATCACCGTGATGAACACCCACCTGTTCGCCGCCGAACTGCACAAGTACCGTCACATGAAGGAGATGGCGTTCGTTCCCAAGCAACTCTCTGGTGCCGAGGTAATCGTCATCGACGAGGGTCATCACGTCACGGAGATTCTGTCGAGTTCGATGTCCGTGGAACTCGATTTCAAGAAGTACCGTGGCAAGGTCGAGGCGTCGAGCAAGTCCCTCGCTGGAGCCGTCGGTCGTTACGCCGACAAGTTCGATCCCAAGTCGTTCGTCAAGGCCAACCTTCGGATCGTCAACGAGGCGTACGCCGAGATCGAAGAGATGACGACGACCGGCAGCGCAAGCACCTTCGACCTGGCCGAGCGCATCCGCAAGATGGCGAACGCTCTCGCCGCTCAGGCCAAGGGGTGTGAGGCGCGCGGTCTCCCGAACGCCGACCCGGATGGTGTGCGCCGGATCAAGAACCGAACGTCGCGTTTCTTCGAGGACGCTGTTGGACCCGCCACCGAACTCACGGACGCGATGACGATGCGCTACGAGGACGACGAGACCGGGCGCAACGAGTTTTCCTTCTGGACTCAGGTCACGCCTGCGGACGAGGACTTCAAGCGGGAAATCATCATCACGGCAGTTCCCATTGACCTGACATTCTTCCGCAACGCGGTCGGTGAGGCGGTGCGCGACACGGAGGGTTCGCCCCTCGAACGTGCGATGGAGGAGGGGTCCACGTCCTTCACCTGCGCCGGTCGGAGCACGATCATCCTGTGCTCGGGCACGATCACCGAGAAGGTCGGGTCGAAGATCGGCATGGAGCATGACTCCACGCCGTACGATGCGGTCGAGTCGCCGTTCGACACGAAGCGGCTCCGTATCTGCGTCCCGTCGATCCTTCCCGAGACGCCGACGAAGATGGGCTGGTTCGACAAGGCGTGGGAGACCGCTCGCCAGAGCATCGAAATCCTCGGCGGACGCACCCTGTTCCTCTGCACGTCCAACAAGAACATGCGGGAGTTTGCTGAGCGGGCGCGTGAGGACTTCCCGAACCTCACCGTCATGGTGCAGGGAGAGATGGACCGCGACCTCATCATCGAGGAGTTCAAGCGGGACGAGGGCGCGATCATCTTTGGCGTCAAGTCCTTCTCGGAGGGCATCGACATTCCGGGGCAGGCGCTCTCCCAGGTCATCATCGACAAGATCGCGTTCCCGATCAAGGATGACCCGGTATTCGTCGCGCAGCGCAAGGCCGTCGAGCGCAAGAGTCGCGGCAACCCCTTCATGGAGGTTGACGTCGATCACGCTGCCATCGGGATGGCGCAGTCTGTCGGTCGCGGTCAGCGAGCCGCGTCCGACCGTGTTGGTTGCCTCATTCTCGACCGACGCATCACGACGGCTCGCTACGGTGCGAAGGTGATGTCGCTCGTGCCGGAGGTGACGCCTTTCACGGAGAAGTTCGACACCTACCTCGACTGGATCGAGTGGGTCGCTGAGTCCGATGACGATTCTGTCGTCCCCTCCCTCGCCGGGTGGAATCGTCTCCGCTCACCGAAGAAGCGTCGGACCAGCAAGTAGCATCGAGCGTGCGGCATCTGCATCTCGCGGGTGCCGCACGCTCGAACGGATGACCCCTGACATGCCACCGACGAAAGACGAATGATGATCCCGAAGACGGCGCGAAGTGACGCGGAGTTGATGACGAGGTTCCACGAACTCGACAAGCCTCACCCGAAAGCGAAGAACCCGGTCAAGATCAGCAGCATGTCGATGGAGTGGAAGTTCCGAGTCCTCCTCCTCATGGATCGGGTTCCGTTCTCACATCGGTTCTCTCCGGTGTTCGCCTACTCGATGGTGTTCATCATGTTCGTGTTCGGCTGGGGAGTCGGATTGCTCGGTGCCTTGCAGTACCTCGCCAATCCCAACCTGTTCGTGACCTCGGTGATGACGAACGGCGAGGCGCGGTCGTCCTTCATCGTGTCGGCGGTCGCGAGCATTCTTCCACTCGCGGTTGCTCTCGCCGTGATGCGGTTCAAGCGGATCACGTTCCGCGACTTGAATCCGGGCAAGCCAGGGTTCAGCGGCAGGTACGAGCGCCTTGCCCAGTTCTCGACGGGCTTCATCGCCGTGCTCGTGTTCGTCCTGGCGCTCAGCATCGGCAGCAAGTTCTTCGGTGGAGGCAACTACCCGAACCCGTCGCATCAGAACTCGTGGGAGATCGCTACCACGTTCATGACCAGTTTCTTCGCCGGTTTCGCCGAGGAACTGTGTCTCGTCGCGCTCCCCGTCTACCTGCTGCGGAACGCCGGTCAGCGTTGGGCTGTCATCTTCCCGATTCTCGTCGCCCTCCGCATGTCGTTTCACATCTACTACGGGTGGGCGCTTCTCCCGGTCGTGATCTGGCCGATCTTCGTCCTCCTCCTGTATCGCTCGAACATGCGTCTCTACGGACTCATGTTCGTCCACTCGGGATGGGACTTGTCTGTCACTCTCTGGACTCACATCGGCAACTCTGCTCTCGGGTCGATCCTGCTCGATGTCGAGATCATCGTCGCTCTTGCTGTCCTCTACTATTGGACACGCCAGGCACGTCGTCGTCTCGTGCTCTCTCGGGAAGGCGTCTCGGCATGAATCGACGGCGCATCGTCTCGTACTACGGCCTCTGGATGCGTCCTGACCGTGCCCTGTACCTGAGCAATCGGCGGGCGTCGGAGCACGATCGACTCGTCATCGTGTCGTCGAGTTTCGATGACCTCTCGACGTTCGTCTCGCTGTTGAGACCAGACCGGGAGTTCGAGGGCCGGGAACTGCTGTTCCGTATGCCCTGGTATTCGCACCTGTCGGACAGCGACTACATCGACTTTCTGCGGAAGGTCAACTACTGCAACACCAAGCAGATGCCGGACGAGGCGTTACGCTTGATCTGTGAAGAAGCACACACCACTCACACGGGGGATGACCGAGAATGACTAACCAGTGCGCCAAGATGTTCCACGACGAAGAGGCCGCTCGTGAGATTCGGTTCAACTGCGTCGGCCTCGTGCAGCACGTTCTCAGGAACGGCATCTCGATCCAGTCTGAGGATGGCAGGACGAACGTTCTCCTCGTCCTCTCGCTCGTCGATGTCGAGGACGTGACCGCTGGCATCGAATGCACGGCCATAGGGACGTACTCTGATGCCAAGGACGAGGGCGACTACCTGCAACTCATCGGGCAGGTGGAGGACAACATCAGGGAGAGCATCGAAGGTGAAGGCGACTCACTGACGTTCGACCCGGACAGCGTTCTCGCGGTCGTCGCCGTCAGTCACCCCGAGTCTCAGGACATCGAGTTCCAGGTCGGCGGCAGTCTCTCTCCTACCCGCAGCGTCATCGGGTGTGTCGCCAACGTTGTGTTCTCGGACTACAGCGAAGCACTGATCGTCTTCGAGCGGGTCTCCTTGGACTTTGTTCTCGTCACGACAGACGCTCCACTCGGCCTGCTCAACGAGGTCACGAGCGAATCGACGAGCAATGAGTCGCGCAGCAACCGGCTCGCTCCATGCGTGTTGCAGGCCGTCACATCGCTGCCGTTCCCGTCAGATGACCGCGTGTTCGAGGCAGCGGAACACTTCGATCTCGAAAAGGCTGGGTTCAATGTCAAGTGATGCACCCAAAGGTCAGATCGTCCTCACGTCTCGCCTGTTCACTTCCGAGTCCCCCGATACGGTCAAGTGGATCGTGAAGAAACTCGGGGGAGACCTGGCTGCGATGCTTGAGATGTTCGATGACGGCCCATCTTACCTCAAGCCAAGTTCCATGCAGTTCTACGAAGGGATTGTCGTTCTTCCTCACGATGCCCGGTTCGCTGACTCGAAGGAGTCCTTGGGATCGGAAGACGTGGCGCGGGACTTGAATCGGGTCTGTCTTTTCGTTGGTATCAACCCTGTGCTCTACAAGGCTTACTACATGGACGAGTCCGAGAATGTTCACTCGCAGGCAGACTTGAAGGAGGCGCTGAGCGGCAACTCTCTCGACGTACTCAGTAGAGTCCATGAAGTCAACAGATCGTTCGTGCAGCGGATGGGGTACAAGCCGAACTGACGGGTTTCCACTTCGGGCCTGAGATGCCCGACACAAAGCCGACGATGCACTACGAGTTCCTGTCCTCGTAGTGCATCGTCTTTTCTGTGGCCGATAGAATGTTGTCCTACGCATAGATCGAACGCCGAAAGAAAGAAGAGTCCAAGATGGCTCCACGAAAGAATGCTGCCGCCGGGAGCGGCGCACAGGTCACCGAGAAGATCGAGCAGGTGGACTTCGTCAAGGAGAGCGTTTCGGCCTTCGTCAGTTACGGCAACTACGTCAACTACAGTCGTCACATTCCCAGTGTGTACGACGGGATGAAGCCGGTTCACCGCCGCATCGTCTACGGCATGTGGCAGGTCGGCTCGAAGCCAGGTACCAAGCACATGAAGTCGTCGCGCATCGTCGGTGAGGTCATGGGTAAGTACCACCCTCACGGAGATGCCTCGACCTATCAGACGATGGTGAACATGGCTCAGCCCTTCACCTACCGTCTCCCGCTCATCGACGGCCACGGTAACTGGGGTGACATCGGTATCGGTGCCGCTGCTCCCCGATATACGGAATGCCGTCTCGACGCGAACGCCGCCGCCCTGCTCGGCAGGCTCCCCTCGGACGAATCGGCCATCGCTGAGGTGCAGGAGGATTCGGTTCCGTTCGGCCCGAACTACGACAACACGCTCGAACAGCCACTCGTGCTCCCGGCGATGTTCCCGAACTACGTCGTCAATGCATCATCCGGCATGGGTCTCGGCATCGGACAGTCCACGGCTCCGCACAACCTCAAGGAAGTGCTCGACGCCGCGATCTATCTCGTGGACTCCCCGAACGCCCGCGTCTCGACCCTCATGGAGTTGCTTCCCGGCCCGGACATTCCGATGAACTGCGACATCTTCGACCGCGACACCGAGGAGTATGGCATCAGGTCGTATCTCACGACCGGCTACGGCTCCTTCACGATGCGCGCGAAGTGGGAGATCGAGGAGTACAAGGTCTCCGCCAGGAAGAAGGGGAAGCGAATCGTCTTCGTCGGCCTGCCGTATCAGGTCTCGACCGAGATGGTCACGAAGGGCATCGCGGACATGATCGAGTCCGGTCGTCTCGACCCGTCGATCCAGGTTTACGACAACAGCGACAGTTCTGGCGTTCGCGTCGTCGTGGACATCGGTGAACTCGACGAGGACGACACTGTCCAGAGACTCCTCTACAACAGCGGTAGCACCACGAAGTTGCAGATGAACTACTCGGTGAACATGAACGCCATCATCGACGATCTCGTAGATGGAACCGATGCCGAGGACGGTGACGCTCAGGTTCAGATCGTGCAGGTCGGCGTGTTCGACGCGATACGACACTGGATCACCCACCGCCGTCGCGTCGTACGTCGTCAGTCCGCCTACCGCAAGAGCAAGGCCGAGGCGCGACTCCACCTCGTCGAAGGGTATCTCGTCGCCATCCCCATCGCGGACAAGATCGTCGAGGTCGTCCGCACCTCCGCGAACCGCGACAAGGCTCGTCAGTCGATGATGACCAAGTGGAAGTTCAGCGAGATTCAGGCGAACTCCATCCTCGACATGAGCATCGGGCGCATCACCAAACTCGGAGCAGACCAGTTCATCGAGGAGAAGGACGACCTGCTGCGGATGATCGCTCGATGTGACGAGTTGCTGTCGAGCGAGAAGGCGCTCAACAACCATCTCAAGTCTCAGATGCGGCGCGTTCAGAAGGAACTCGGCACGCCTCGCATGAGCACGCTCGTCGAAGGGAGCGCGCGGATCGAGAAGCCGGAGGCGGAAGCCATCGAGGTTCCGGTGCAGAACGGGACACTGATCCGCACGCACAATGGACGTCTGCGCTGGGTGTCTCGGTTCACCGGGGTCTCTCCACTCGAAGGGGATGCGGTTGTCGCCGTCGATGCGCTCGACACGAGTTGCACCGTCGAGTGCATCACCTCGTTCGGATACCACTCGCGGGTGAGTGTCGAGGACGTGCCGAAGAACCTGACGAATGCCAAGGTGATCTTCCAGGACAGCCTGAGTCCGGGCGAAGACATCGTGCTCGTCCGATCTGGTGACACCGAAGAACTCGGGGAAGCCGATCTCGTGCTCGTGACGCAGAATGGCGCGGTGAAGCGACTCTCATACGAGGAATGGAACTCGAAGCACTCGATGAAGCGCGTCACCGAATGTCTGACGCTCGATGACGGCGATCTGGTGCAAGAGGCGTTCTTCTTGCCAGAGGGTTCCGACATCGTGATCGGTACCCCATCTCGGGTGATCCGCCTCGATGCCGACAAGATTCTGCCGAAGGGCCGGAAGGCTCGCGCCCTCCCCGCGATCAAGATGGACGAGGATGACCACATTCTCTTCGCCGGCCCAGCTTACGACGGGTACGCGGGCGTTCTCTTCTGGACGGATCATGATTACGCAGGCGTGTTCCCGGTCGATGACGTGCCGTATCAGTCTCGCAACGCTCGCGGCACCGCCTACCTGTCTGCCCAGGTCGGAGGCGTCGTCGGGGCGCGCATCGTGCAGGACGTGACCGCCGAGAGCGTGCTTGTTCACTACATCGACGACGAGGGCGAGAGTGTCGAGGAGGTCGTGCCGGTGAAGACGATCAAGCCGAACAAGCGCAGCCTGACGCAGATCAAGGGCATCGCGAGCAGCGCGATCACTTACCACGACGAGCCTGAGTACGAGGAGGTCGAGGAAGAGGACATCGAGATCGAGGAGTGAGCGCAGGGCGCTCTCCAGGGGGTTTCGAGAGGCACGTCGGCGGCGAACCGACGTGCCTCTCGCGTGCGTATACACCATGATCGAAGGTCGGTTCTTCTATCATTGTCGGTAGAAAGCACGAGAAACCCCTAGACACCAAGGCAGGTGAGCAGCATGGCAGCGACAGCGCCTACGTGCGGATTCCCCTACGGACGCAACGACACGCGAGGTTGCGCGAACAAGTCGTGGGCTGGTCGATGCCATCAGCACATCAACGTTCCTGCCGATCAGATGAGCGGGCCGGTGCGTTCGATTCCGGCAGCGCCGCCGAGCAGTGCGCCACGCAGGATGACGACGCAGCAGGTCGAGGCGGACATCGAGCGTGCCACGCATCGGGTGTTCCCCGACATGCCGGAAGGGCCGATCACGCCGAACGACATTCGTGCTCAGTCGATTGGCGCGCTCCGTGCTGCCGTCTCGCTCGATGTCTACCGGAACTTCCCTGACACCAACGTCGAGGATGCGGAGCAGCGTAAGACGATGCTCGACCGCTACCGCTCCCGTCTCTTGGAGTACGGACTCGTCGAGGACGTGGAGGTTCGTGAGAACGACATCGCAGAGGTGTCCAGGTCGGCGTGTGACCCGTATGGGATGCCGCTTCAAGACCTGCACGCTCTCTCCGAGTTCGGTTTCCGCAAGGAATGGCAACTCGCGAAGGCTCGCGGTATCGAGCAGGATGCGAATGGTGTTCCCTACGGCGAGACCTACGGAGATTGGGCCGCTGCCGTCAACGACAATCCAGAGGTGAACCCGGCGAGGACGGCCATCGACGACGAGTACACGCTGCAACTCGCTCAGTACGATCGCATCATCTACGAGACAACTGGGCGTAGGCCGATCAGCCGTACCTCGATGGATCAGATGGGTGTCGCTCAGGTTCCCGTCACCGAGGTCAGGATTCCCGAGGATGCCCCGGAGGTCGTGCATCAGTGGGGTCGTCCGGTGACTCCGAGGACGCAGCAGATGCCACGCCAGGAGCAGCCCTCGAACGGGTCTCAGGCGGGACAGGTCGCCGCAACCGTGGGTGTCGCCGCAGTCGGACTCGCTGCCTCCGGTGTCAAGAAGGGTTGGCAGATGCACCAGAAGAGCAAGGCGAAGAACCGGGCGAAGTTGAAGGGGACGATCCACGATCCCGACATTCCGTTCTTCCAGAGTTTCAAGGTGCAGTACGACGCAACGCAGGGACGCGAGGCTCGCGAGGCCCGCAAGGATGCGAAGCGTCAGCGGATGCAGGACGTGGTTCTCAAGGATCAGTACCGTCGCGCCGAGACGAGGCGCGGCATCTTCTAGTCGTCGCTGCACGTCGAGCAAGGCCCCCTGGAGAGTGATACCAGGGGGCCTTGCTGCATCTGCGCTATAGTTGAGGTACCGCTACAGACGAGGCGCTTCCCAGAGAGAACGGGTCGGCCCGGAGCGGCAATGAATGGAGTGATCCCATCATGGCACGACGCAATGACCGTGACGACGACCGCAAGCCGAAGTACCCGCTCGGCTTCATCACCGTCGAAGGCAACACGACGAAGCGCGAGCCGCGCGACATGTCGAGTGACGAGGACCAGACCTTCATCGGCTTCAAGATGCTGGCGACCTCGACCAACTACAAGGGTGAAGAGTTCACCATCCCTGTCGATGTGAGCATCGGCAACGCGGCCCTCGCGCAGAACATGTATCAGACGCTCATGGACGCCGCCGACAACGACGAGTCGCTGCGTCTGTGCGTCTCGGGCAACGTCTACGTCAACGAGTGGGAGGATGACGACGAAGAGGTTCACGTCGAACTCGTCGTCGAAGCCACTCACTGCGGGCCGAGCGGTCGCTTCAACACCTACACGAAGGGTGATTCCGCCTCCGGTGGGGGTTCGTCCTCCGGTGGAGGCCGCAGCCGTCGTCGCCGCTCCGGTGACGATGACGAGAAGGGGTCGGGTAACCGTGCCTCCCGTCGTAAGGGTCGTGGATCGGACTCGGACGACGACGAGAACGGTTCGTCCGGCTCGGGCCGTCGATCCTCGGGTTCGCGCTCGTCTTCGAGCCGTCGCAGCAGCGGAGGCAGCAACCCCAGCCGCAGCCGTGGCCGCGCGAAGGTTCACGAAGAGGACGACGAGCCTCTGGACGACTGACGTTCTGAGTCGGTAAGACACCTTCCACGTCGGACGCGGAGGGGTGAGTGACGGTCGATTCCTCAGCATCATCAGACCGGCCCTACATAGATGGGTTCAAACTCACCCCTCCGCGTCTTCGCGTGTAGACCTTCCTCGTACGAGCACTTTGGACGTGAATCACCCATGATCTTCCTCAACCTGACCATGAGCGGGTTCCTCGGCGTCAGGTCGTCGAATCCGCAGACCATCGACTTCAACGAGTTCTCTCTCGCCGCGATCACTGGTGTCAACGGTGCGGGCAAGAGTACGATCTTCCAGGCAATCGAGTGGGCGCTGTTCGGCACCCTCCGAGCCGACAAGGACTCGGTGGACTCGATCAAGAACGACTTCGACGACAACGTGGAGGTCTCGCTTGAGTTCATCGCGCAGGACGGCGAGCAGTACCGAATCGAACGTTCTCGTCACGGCAACTCTCCTGGCTTGCAGGTGTATCAAGCGAGCGAGGACGGCACCGACTGGATCGCTCTCGGTGACCACCGTGCAGGTAAGTCGAGCATCGCGCACCAGAAGATCGAAGAACTGATCGGCATGGACGAGGACATCTTCAAGTCCGTCGTCCTCCTCGAACATCGCAACAGCGCGAGCCCAGGTTTCGTGCGGGCCGATCCGTCGCAGCGGTACGACATCCTCATCAACATGGTGCCGGAACTTGCGGACTGGGACGCGATCAACACAGCGGCTCGCGACAACGCCTCCGAGATGCGTGCCGAGAGCAAGCGCATCGACGCGGAGATCGAGCAGCAGCAGAAGCGGCCCCAGGATAGCGCGCAGGGCCTCGCCGCCCCGTGGGCGAGCGGAGA
>JAOYMY020094458.1:0-25673 GCA_025802475.2 Pernis celebensis
AGGGCGAAGGCCCTCCCACAATCATAACGAATAATCATTCACCAGCAGAGTTATTCATCTGCGCAATGCTATGAATCGCTATTATTTTACTCCAATTTTTCGCGTAATATTCATCCGCCTTGAAGCCTTCAAACTCATCACCATAATAATGCCAGCCAATCACTGGCTCATATGAATCACTCTCATAAAAACGATTACTATCTAAATCATTCTCCAACTCAGGAGTGAACTTCACATCAATTCCAGTATCCTCCTTGTAGCCACTTAAAGCGTACTTTGTGAAAATTTCTCTATTTTCCACATAAAAACTAGGATTCTTTGTATATTTTCTATCGCTTCCATGATACGGCTCATCGGGAGTAGGATAATAATACTGACCACTATCAAAGACTACACCAGTCTCCGCAGGAGACTTATACTCATCGATTCGGGCAATACCCTCAGAATATTGATGCTTTCTCATATGATAATTATCTCCCCCCGGTTGAGCAAAGCGCTCCTCAAGATTATCTGCAGCATATTTATACTCCTCATAATTTATTTGGGAAACATCATAATCGCTAGGCAAAGTCACCTGAATGCCATCACCAACATCATATGTTGCGGTTTTCCCACCCACTGTAGAATCGGAGTAAGCGTTCTCACTCATAATGATAAAGCCATCATCATTCACATGAACACTTGAAGTCGCAGTACTTTTATTAGCCAGTGAAGTAGAGTTAACATTCATCTTTCCACTAATCCCCTTATTGCCTTTGGTGGAGGCAATCTTAATATTTCTAGTGGAGGTATTTTTAGTTAATTTTTTAAAAGTATTCTCTTTATTCTGTTTTTCATATGCAAGTTGAGCCTCCTCCTTGCTATCATAATGCTCAGGAACCATACCATCCTTAGCATAAGCACAGCCTCGAACTGTTGCAGTGCACTGATTGGGTCTACCCGTTTTAGGGTTAATGTGATATTTTACTCCAGCCATTTTAAACTCCCTTAAAAATTTATTACATATCTATATATCTATAAAATAATAAAGAGTAGCCGCTTTGACTGCTCTTTATTATTAATTGCTATTAAATTTTAAGTATTTAGTGAAAATCATGCAGCGCTAACCACACCAGTTCCCTTACATACCATAGACTTACCAGGCTCGATAGAGCTTTCAGGACAAACGACATTTACGCCTTTAGAATCAGTAACCTTTACATTGTTAACAGTGGTGTCTCCAGTGTTAGTCACTGTGTAATCCCAGGTAACCCTTGTTCCTGTAACAACATTACCACCATTTTCATAGCCTTCGGCAGTTTTAGTTATCTTCAATCCAGGATTAACTTTAAGATAGAATCCATAATTAATGTCATCCTTACTCTTACTTGTCAAAGAGAGTGTAACATTTGTTGGGTCAGTTCCTTCAGTCTGTGTCCATTTAGACAATATCTTACCGCCACGATCAACTAGTTGAGCAGTATAGTTTCCAAGTGGAAGACCACTCACGCTCCACGTTCCGTTATCAATACTTGTTGTCTCTTTAACAACGCTTCCAGAGGTATCGAGAATCTGAATTTTAGCTCCAGAAAATCTTCGGTTTTCATCAGTATCAAGTTTCCCATTGTCATTAGCATCCCAATAAACGTTACCTGATACTTTAGTATCATACAAAGCGTTTTCAACAATACTTGTGGTGGGAACGCCGAGTGTAAAGCCATCAACTTTACCAACACCAAGGTTATTTTCTAAAATATCATTGTCACTATTACCAACAGTGTTAGCAGTAACTTTAACTCCTCCAATATAGCCGGAGGCTAATTTATCCTGAACTATTTTAATAGCGGTTATTTCATCTCCGCCAATACATGTTTTATCAGTATAAGCACACCATTTAGTGGAGCCTCCACTCTGGTTTGAAGCGTCTCCAGCATCAGCAACAATTGTTTTAGGGTTAGCTGTGGTTACATAATAGTTAACTCCAGTAGTGCTAGGTAAACTTTCCAAACGGATATTACTTAACTTACCAGTCATTTTTGTGCCGCGTTTATCACCATTATATGGCAACACATCAATAAATTGTCCCTGACCAACATCATTCTTTGAAGTGTTGAACCATGAAAGAGTCCAGCTAAGGTCTTGTCCAACCTGCTTTAACGGAGTGGTAGTTAATTTTGATTGTCCAACTGTACTTGAAGCATCAACAATAATGTCCTCCCCTCCAACATTATTACGAGTGGTTTTTTCCTTAATGTTAGTAATAGTTGTTGTGGTTCTAATGGGAACGGTTGTTCCACCCTTTACGTAGGCTGGAATAGTTACGTTCCATTGCGAACTATTTGTATTTTTGCCAAAACTCCAAATATATTGGTCATTTGCTGGCTGATCATTGGGTGACCCCTTCTTTATCTCTCCAGTTTCAATTTTCCAATCACTCACATCGTCTGCCGTGCATGCGAGACCATCTGGGCCAAAATCAGCTGGTGTAATAGTATAATCATATAAATCTTTAAAATCTTGTGGAACATTAAACGATGAAACACATGAACTAATATTAATACTTAACTTAGTTTTAAACTCTGAAGGATCAGTTGTATCGTGATATCCAGAATTTACTAATATACCATTATTATAGGCTGTTGGGGTCGTGGCACCGGCATAAACGTGGTGACTACCAAAACGGCCATCCCAATCATAGCTAGTTACACCAACATTAATTAATGACCCAGTGAATCCATTCCAGGTGTTATTCCCGCCGCCGTTTGATATAGCCGCAAAATCTTGTAGAGCATATTTTCCGTTGCTGTTATCAGGATAACTATTAATGTCAAAAGCTGTAAAAGGCAAAGTTACTCTACCGGCTACATCACTATCAACGGCCCAATCCTGGTCTCCATCCATAACCACTTCAACAACATTGGTGTCATCATTTGGTGTATCAGTCCACTTAGTATCCTGATCATTTCCACAAGCTCTATTGAAGCTGTTATTATCATTAATATTACTTTGGAAGATACTGGTTCCATAATAAATCTTATAACCTCGATTTACTTGCTTACCGCTTTTACTATCCCACCATGTTACTACTGGGGTTCGGGTGGAATCATATTTCTGTCCACCCGAAGTTCCTTTTTTGCTAAATGTGTCACAAAGTGCAATATTTGAAGTTTTTGAAGTGGCAGGCTTAAGCATTATATCTGACCAATATTTTTGATCTAACTTGTATATTGTTTTAGTAGCATCACTGCTAAAATCAGGCTGTCCACCAACATCTAATCTATCGAGTTTTGTCATATTTCCACTTCCAGTAACATCGGCAGATATTTTTGTTTTGACCCAATCATTGTTATCACTGCCTTGTGCCCCACGCTCGCTATAACTTCCCCTAATATTAGCAGTATTATATGTTGATGATTGGTTTAACCCGGGCTCTTCTTGACCATTTAGATTGTTAGGAAAAACCTGAGTATTAGTATTTGCTGTTTTTATATCAGCTTTAGTGATATGCATATCCCACTGTTGATCTTTAGAAGTATCATAAGTACTTGTAGGAACGAAAGTGCTAAAATTAGTCGAATATTTACCATTTCCATCAGCACCAGAACTGACCGGCCAATTTTTATCATAAACGCTTAACCAACCAAAAGCAGGAAATTCATTAAAAGAATAATTATCTGCTGAGAGATTGCCATTAGAATAGGTCCAACCATTTGGAGTATTTACTGTAGTTCCCTTTGGGAAACTACTCATATCAATATTGAAATTTCCGATAAGCTTTCTATCTGTCGAATATGTTCCCTTACGATTATTAGCTCCACCGCCAATAATTCCATTATATACAACTCTCCATTCAGTATACATTCCACCGACACCGTTAACTACTTTGTAAACGGGATCAGATGCGCGTACTAATGTTGGATCGACATCCGGAACATTTATCACCCTAGTTTTTGGACTATCCAAAATACGAGGATTTTGCCCCTTCTCATCAGTAAGGGTAATTCGTAAATTATAATCAAAGTCAGTGGATGGGTCACGATTCATATTTGCATAGGTTGTGAATGAGGAGGTGCCAGAGGAAGCTGAAGCTGGAAATGTCATCGTGCAGCCACGATTACCATTATCCTTTCCAGTATGAATTAAACCTGTTCCACCAGTGCACCAAGGAGTTAGTGGGATTGTCGAGGGATCCATAACACTGGTAGGAGTTTGCATGGCAGTGTTTCCATCAAGGTCCTTAGCGACTCCAGAAGGAGTAAAATTTATCACCGTTGGAGTGTCCGATGCTGCCACATTATAATCTATTCTATATCCAATTTGATCTCCTGAACACACCACACCATCATTAGCATTATTATCACCTTGAGGATATCCATTAGAACTATTAATCTGACATGCACCACTTGTTCCAAAACCCGTTCCATCATAAATTGGAGTAACAGTGAATGTCACTCTACCAGTGCTATCAGTAACAGTGGTAGATTGTCCATCAACAGTCGCCCCCGAAACATTATTTATAAAATTACTTCCCACAACCTGTGACCCCACTACAGTTGAAACCCCCCAAGTAGCGATAAGGCTGTTACCACAGTTGATAACTTTTTATATTTCATCTAAACATCCTTAAAATAAAATTACACTTACTAAAACAATACTAAATTATATCAAAATTTTACCGGCTTAGCCAAAAGAACGACATTTTTCTGATGAGCCATCTCATGCTGCTCTCTAGAAAAACTCACCCCTCCACCACAGGTAACAAGTGAAAGTGTTTTTTCCCCACCGGAAAACATCACTTCAGGCAACTTTTTCTTAAGATAACTTCTAAGTAAATATGACCTATAATAACTAGCCCGACCACTATCATCAGTAATAATAATCAAAGTATTAGGCTCAGAATCATTAATGCGAGTCATTTGCCCTAAAACCCCGAAGCGATTATTAGCATGAGCTGCCAATATAGTTTTAACACCATTACTCCATCTAGCTGCAACATTCGGATTTTTATTTAAATTTAATGTTGAATACCCTGAAACTTTACTAAAGTTTTGTGAATTATATCTCATATTAATGGAAAGAGATGGAATTATAAGACGGTTAGAGGTAAAATGCAAAGCCCCACCGCTCTTCAGAATTTTATAAACACCATCCACCCCATTAAAATCACTGAAGGGGGCGCTATTTTTCTCATTATTCTTAGTAACAAGAATTTTATCAATTCCAATATAACTAATTATAGACTTTAAGTCATTAACTTTAACATCCCTGTCAATATTACCAGATGTTAGTGAGTACTCACTCTTTGGAGTTGGAAACGGTGCATTCTTTCCACTATAAATCTTATACCCAATAAAAATTATTGGAATTGAAGACAATATTAATAAAACTGCGATGAGATTAATTAATTTTTTGGTCATAATTTTTCTTTAACACCACTCTCATTTTTCTTATTATCATCCTCATTATCATTAGTATCAATAAATGAAAGCCCTAAAAGTATAGCAAAAATTATAAAAAGAATTGGCTTATGATTTTGGAAAAAATTTGTCACATATCCTATTTTGGGTATGGATACATCCACCCTTCCTTTTACTTGTTCATATTTTATCGGTTTATCACTTGCACCATTAGCATCGCCTCGAGTAGTTAGCATTTTTTGAACTCCAGTATTTTTTGCAATAACTCTGTGAGTGATAAGTTTAGGATCGTTGGATTTCTCTTGAAAAGTTATCACATCTCCTATTCGTATATTCTCCCATTTAACTGGCTTATCCATAATCATATCACCAGGGCTTATTGAAGGTTCCATACTACCTGTAAGAATTGTCAAAGGAGTTGCCCCCAAAGCTTTCGGGAGTAAAAAAGTGAGGAATGATAGTGCGAGAATGATTACCATTGCAGTGTTGATGAAATATTTAATTACTTTCTTCATTGTGATTCTTTCTCTTAGTTTTTTAACATATTACCAAATAAATGCAAGTAAAAACTCCTCAGAGCTTAATAGCTCTGAGGAGTTTTTAAAATGTTAAATAATCTTAAATTTTAAAATCACTTAAAATTTCCAACACCCGCATCTCTAACTTGCTCAAGAGTAACACCTGTGGAGGATAGATCAGCAAGCTTGCTATTAGTAAGCACCTGCTCAGGAGTATTTTTATCAAAAGTTACAGTATAAACTGCCTGCACATCAGCCTTGCCATCAAGAGCAGCATTCACAACCTTAATGTTAGCATCATCTTTTCCTGCTGATTGGCCATCACCAGGAGCTTGAAGCATAACGGGATTTCCTAAATCTTTACCGTCCGAATCCCTCAACTCAGCTTTAACAGTAACATATTGTTTAGCATTATCTGGAATAGCTGCAGAAATATCTTTTGTATCTAATTTAGCAACAAGATTATCACCCTCAAGAGCGACATCCACATTAGAGCGTAACTCAACAACATCTCCAGGAACAGCTTTCCATGTTGTTAAATTATCGATGGTATGGGGACCATCGGTTCTATCAGGTGAAACGTCAACAGCCTGACTATTCACAACATTAACATCCAACAAACCGGAGGTAATAACCCCACTATTCACATCAGCAGAGTCAGACCATAATGCATAACTTCCTCCACCAACAGCGAGACTTGCCAATAAAGCTCCAATAGCTACAGGCTTTTTAATATTTTTCTTCATTTTTTATTATTCCTTTTCTTATTATGATTGTTTTTAAATAAAATTATACCACCTAAAGCGGCAATACTAGCACCACCAAGAATAAACCATTCAGCACCACTCATATTATTATCAGTAAAAATTCTATAATTATCATTCTTCACAGGAGTAATAACTTTACTGCTACTCGATGATGGGCTTGTAGGTGTGATCATAGTATGGGGAGTTCTGGTCATACTTGGAGGTGTTGTGGTACTTATGCTAGGAGTGACAGTGCTAGTGCTTGTTCTGCTACTCGGAGTGGGTGTTATTGTGGGTTTATCGCAATCATCACCCTCTAGATTGAACACAACCTTGAATGATGCCTCACGTTTTTTAACATTAGCCATATTACCAGAATATGAATTAGCAGGAAAATCATAAGTCAAATCAAGCTCGGTAATGTCACCCTTAGCAACATTCTTCTGTAAAATCAAAGTATCCTTATCAGCATTCAAGGTGGTAAAGTTTTTAACACCATCATTTGCATCAGCCTTCCAACGAAGTAAAAGGTCATCATAAAATTTACCTTGGTTCCCACTTCCAGTGTATAGTTTACCAGCTCCATCAGGATCATTATGAGCGGAATTATGGTGCACATCCTTAGCAGATTCATCTAAAATCTTGACCTCAGTTATTTTAGCTGTTAATTTAGCGTTGCACGGACCATCATTCTTCACATATAATTTATTAGTATCAGTATCGCCAGGTACAGTTACAGGGACTCCGAAAAAACTTTTATCAGTGGTTGCTGTATAATTAGATTTATCCCACGATAATGTTATTGCATCATTTGTAGCCGCACTAGCAACTGGCGAGAGAGCGACAGTAGCCAAAACTCCGGTTGCTGAAAGCATCAATAACTTATTCATATTTTTACTCACCCCTTCCTAGAGTTGGTGTGAAAGTTAAGGTATGATCCTTCTCAGTCCCCGGCTTCAAGTCTTTAATAACGTTAGCGCTCCATGTGTCAGTGCTTGTAACAGTTGAATTATTAGTATCATCCGTTCCACTGACAACAGCATCATTTGAATATTTACCAATTTCAACAGGCTTCAATTCAGCCACAACACACCAATACTGTTTCGTAGCCTGAACTGATGTCTTATAGCCACTTTTAAGAATATTAGAAGTCCAATCAGTTGTAGTAGCAGTAGTATTATTTGTTGTGCATTCAGAAACATTCTCAACCATAAAAACTCTCACATCACTTTCACCAAATACTCCACCACTCCAGTCAGCGTTCTTAACAGTATAATCCATACTCTGTCTACCAAGAACTGTTGCATCAACCTCTATCGGCACAGCCACTTTTTTATCATTAACCAAAGTTTCAGCAGCACTTTTTCCGATGGAGTAATTTAACGTTGAGCCATCGGTGGTGAACTTGCTAGAATCACCCACCACTTTACCTGGATCACCGACACCGAAAGCCACCTTTCCAATATTAATATTAGTTGTGATATCCTCAGAATCATGCCATAAAGCATAGGAGTATCCTCCTCCTAAACCCACAACACTCGCAATCGCTAAACTACTTATAGCAAATTTGTTAAACTTTAAATTATTTTTCATCACTTATACCCACTTCCACTTCTAACCTGATCAAGATCAAGTTTTATGGAGCCCACATCAATACTACCAGCGGAGCTATTATCTGTTGGAAGTGAAACCCACTTAACCATAGCATCATCAGAAATTTTCAAATTAATTCTAAAAGTATAATTTTTACTCCCAGCCCCCATATCATTTATCACCGATGAATCCCCCAATTTCTTATCCTTAACAATCTCATTACCATTGGAATCAAGAATGCTATAAGTCGCTGTAGAATCCTTCAAGCTATCAGGCTTACTCCAATTTGTAGATAATTTACCTAAAATATTCTCTCCATCAAGTTTAGATTTAAACTTCTGGTCAATTGTAAAACTTTCACCAGCACTTGCACGATAGGTTCTAGCATCAATAACCTTATTATCTGAATCAGTCCATGTTACCCCGTCAATTAACGAGATATCAAGGTCTCCAGATTGAACAATTCCGCTAGACTGATTAACCGTATCACTCCATGTGGAGTAAGTTACGCCCCCAAGACCAAGAGTCAATAAAGCCGAAGCTCCCAAAACTCCAAGCTTATTCATAGGCAAGCACCCACTTTTATCATAATATTACCCTTATCAAATAAATAAACTAAAATACACTAAATATAATAATTATATTATCAACATTATTTAGAAAAGTAATTTTAAAATTAAAAACAAAGGAGGATTAACATGATCAAGTATCATTACTCTGAAAGAGTAGGTGACTTCGCCGTATGCCGGGCAACTGACGATTGCCCACTAGGTGACACCAAACATATAGAGGTGAGCGATGATATGACCATCGGAGACTTCAACAAGTTAAAAGAAGAATTCTATGAAGAGCAATATAACGTGAACATATCAAGCGGCTTAAAAAAGACGCCTAAGACGATTGAAGATAAACACTTCAACGGTGAAGATTATGATCCTAGAGAATACACCATGAAGATCGATAGAACAACATATATAAGTCAGCTTGTCGAGCCCGGCTCCACCTTCGCCTTCAAAAACAAAGTTTATCAAGTTAAAGACACAGATTTTGATAAATTTAGTGGGGAAATAACAATTAATACCACCAATGGTGAAAAAATAATCTTCAATGAAGATAGAGAAAATAGCTTTAGAGCGTCAGCCAAAGAAATCATTGAGCGACAGCGCAACGGGGAGGGAGCAAATCTTGATTCCCCATTTAAGAGAGCTAACTGGAGTGAAACAACCAAGGAGGTTCCGCTAAGTGATTTAAAAGCAGGAATGTTTTACGCTCCTTATAGAAATGCTGATCCTAAATTAGTTTTAGAGGTTGACGTTGATGGGGATTATGGTGGAGACTCATACAATCTCACCTTAATTGACTCCGACGGTGAAGTCACGGAGGAAAAAGTTAGCGACAATTATACTCAAGACGCAACATTTTACACGGTGGAGAATGAAAGATTTGACGCTGAAGCGGTTAACGATAAATATTATTCAAGTGAAAAATTCTATGAGGGAGCGCCAACTGAAGATGAGGTTGGAGACCCTAATGAATATACTAAAATTGTCGGAATGATGAACTGGAAAGATAACTTAAAAGAAGGGACAATATTCCGTCGAGATGGAGAAAGCTATAAAGTTAAAAACGCTGCCCCCTTTACACGAAAATCTGAGATATATGGGGATGAAGAGGTTCTTAAAATCGAAACAACCGGAGGAGAGGAAATCTACTATGGTGACTCTTCATGGAGCTATGATGACTATGACAAAATTTTCGTAAATCCTAACAATTATGATAAATAATACTAGATTTTTATCTCAAAATTAAATGTTAGGTGATTATGATGATCTCAATAATTCTATAAATGATTTTAAAGAATATGCTGAAGAGACATTATTCATTAACCTACGGAACAGATTATGATTATAAAATATAACATCAAAAACATAGTTCTGACAGGTTGAAAATGACTACCAAAAATTAATTAAATAATCATTCACTCTTTGGGCTACACAATACAGTGTAGCCCAAAGATATTTATAAAGCTAAATGGTAATGATTACTCTATAACTCCATCACTAATAAAATACCTCTCATCAACAATTTTCTGATAGCGCTCATCATGGGTGATGATGAGGGTGCTCATATTAAACTCTCCCGTTAAATCAACAATCAATCTCATCACCGCTTCACTATTTTTACTATCCAAAGCGCTCGTCAACTCATCAGCAAGAAGTATTTTAGGATTATTCATAAGTGCTCTAGCAATATTAACCCTCTGCTTCTGACCTCCAGATAGTTGTGAGGGATAATACTTTTCATAGCCACCCATGCCCACCGAATTCAAAATATTAGAAACATCATTCTTACTAACATCATCAATCTTAGCTCCACTTATCTCCCTCATGAGCAACAATTGGTCCACCACCCTCAGGGAGGGAATGAGATTGGAGTTCTGAAAAATTATTCCAATATTTTCACGCCTCACCTCACTCTTATCCGCCTGGCTCAATTGACCGCAACTTTCACCTCCGATGAAAACATCTCCGCTACTAGGAGTTAGTAGCAAACCAGCAACCGACAATAGAGTGGACTTTCCAGATCCCGACTCACCAAAAAGTCCAGTCACTTTCCCCGCCTCCAACTTTAGAGAGGCGTTCTTCAAAATACTCCGCAATTCCTCTCCATCATTAACCTTCACAGTCACATTTTCAATCTCTAGCATATCAAGCCTCCAAAGCCTCTAGAGCATCACTCTTAAGAACAGTTTTTATTGTGAACAAGCTACCTAAAACACCACAAGCCAAAAGAATCAATGGCGGTAAAAATAAAGTAAAAATATTCAACATATACGGAATTGTAGTTTTACTTAAAAGATAGCCAAAAATTCCAGTAATCACCCCTCCAGCCAGAATCCCTATGGACAAAATAATCAAAGACTGAGAAATAACAGTTTTTACTATTAGACGGCCACTGCCTCCAAGTGCCTTGATAACTGCAAAATCACGTCGTCTCTGAGAGTTCCAAATATAAAGGAATGCTCCCGACATAAAGCTAGATATCACCACCAACATTCCGATGATGAGAGCTAACGAACCGACCTCAGAGCGAAAACTGCCAACAAGAGGTAACAGGGAGTATTTATTATAAACTTTATAACCGAAAATATCCTTTACATCCTCATCAGTCTCCAAGAGTGTGGCGAAAGTGTCAACTCCAGTCATATTTTTCTGAAATTTCCGCCAATCATCGATGTTAATGTTCACCACAGGAGCATGGCCGTACCAATCATTACTATTAATTTTAGAAATATTTAAAGACATTCCACCCACATTAACCTCATCCCCAACTTTTACATTCAACTCTTCAGCAACCCTCTTACTTAGAGAAATACTCCCACCCTTGATGGTATCTTTACCGAAGATAGTTACACCACTCTTACTTTCACCACTATTAATGTTAAATTGACTTATCCCAAGAGGGTGATAGCTACTTTTATCATATTGAGCGCTTTTAAAAAATGATTCGCTAATTGTGGAGTCAGTCAAAGTTTTCACTCCATCCTGCACAATAATATGATCACCCTTCAATTTTAAAACGCTACTAATATTTTGATCGGCGAGGCCGCCAGTCAATCCAGAGAGAAAGCTCGTGAGAACCGTCAACATTCCCACCACAAAGCTGATTAACAATATACGCTTTCGAAAATATTTAAACTCCCGCCGCATAAGAAACATAAACTCCACCCACCATATTCTATATTTAATAAATAATCAATACATTATGACATATATAATGAATTAAATCAATTGTTGACAGCGCTCGTCACCACACCATTCACAAGACAAACATATGAATCCGCCCAAACAGTATCGTGATTCTTCCCATTCTGATGCCATCCAGCGCCATAATGTTTTTTAAAAATTTTCCCCCTACCATCATGACACTTTTTACTCCAAGGATCACTACCAGAGAATTCAGCCCCCTCCATAAGTAAAATTTTATTATCCCTTTTACAGACATGAAATTCTGTCGTTCCACCTGGAAGATCAGTTGTTTTGAAAGACTCTTTACTCTGATGCCCCTTCAATTTAATCTCACAATTTTGATAATCAGAGTTATTAGCCAACTGTTGTTTTCTAATTTCAGGATTATATCTCCCAGCGTCAAGATATGAGCAGGATGTTAAACCAACAGTTAATAATAAACATCCAGCAACCCTAACAAAATTTTTCATTTACACTCACCCATTCAATCAATAATTATATTAAATATATATACCAAACAGTTTATAACAATATTAAAATATTTAACTAAAATGTGAAAAATCTCTAGAAAACCTTGCCACTGTGGGTTACATCAAGAAACAGTACTTTTAATAAAATATTCTCTAGACCATGAAAAATACCCGCCATAACCATTAACTAAGTATTAGGATAGCGGGTGTATTTAGAATTCAATTTTAAGCATATTCTAACTTCATAAAATTACTTAGTTTTTAAAGGCGCATAAAGCTTCTAAAACTAAAGGACCCCGAGTTGCGCTTCCAAGAGAGGCTTCCGGGGGACTATTAAAAACATAATATCACAATAATAATAAAAAGTAAACCATTATGTTAGAGAAAGCTTACGAAAAAGACCCTTATTCAATGGAGCGCCATTTAATAAGTAATTCTTTAACTCGATTTTTACCAACTCCTGATTGTTTCGCCAATCGCTCTCCCACACGAAAAGAAGTTCAATACCTTTACTTGTAGCTTTATTCAATTTTAAAGTATGATACTCAAGAGCAGTCATACTTTTAGTTTCGTTAATATATTTATTGCTATGGTAATAATCGCCATTAAACTCTATACCAACTTTTAATTCTGGTAACCAAATGTCTAATTCAAGGGGACTAATAATAGTTCGTATATCTCTCATAAGTATATTATTGGGAAGTAATTCTGAAATGTATTTGGTTAATTCATCCTGAGGTTTACTTCTTGGATGACATATTCTACATGGCGCTAAACCTTTAATAAAATTTCTCATATTTGCTCTATATGAATGATCTTCAGAACACTTAATAAAAACTTCATGACTTTTACCTATTTCTGTTACTTTCTTTCCAGTTTTATCTTCATCAATAAAATGAACAAATTCTGGGGCAAAAGTGGTTAAATCATTTACACCTTCTTTAAGAATATTTCCACAACATACTGGACATTGATTTAATCTAAAGACTCGTCGATTTATTCTAGTAAAAAATTCATGTTTACAATCAGGACAAATAAACCAAGCGTTTTCATTACTTTTACAAAAATATTCACTAATGCTTTTAGTGTTTTTATTACTCCACTCATTAATAATAAAAGGGTGAGTTTTGTCAATGGAGTTAAAACCTGGTAAAAATTCTCTATTTTCACAATATTTACATGTTCCGTTATGCTTTATCATTTGTTGCACATTAGTCAAATATGAATGACCACATTTGAAGTCCCACATAAGAGACAATGCTCTATATATAACAATATTTTCAAATCTTATTGTATTATGATTAGAATATAATTCTTCAAATTGAGGATAAATAGTTTTTAGTAAATTCTCTTCAGGTTGCTTAACGCCTCGACCATTACAAACCGGGCAATTTTCTGCTTTTGTTCTAATTTTGTTTGATACAGCCATTTCATAGGAATGTCCTTTATTACAAATCCACCAGGCGTTACCAGCGCCAGAACCAACTTCATCAATATCTCTATTATTTTTCGTATAATCCCAATATTTAATATACTCTGGATGGGTGTATGGAAGCTTCGAGCAGGATTGACATTTAAATTTACCACTTTTTATTACACTGGGAGAATCAATTAAAAATGAATGATTATTTTTACATTTTAAGTAAAATTTTTTATGAGAGCCGATAGTAAAATCACTAGAAGGAATATTATTTTTATCATAATCCCAATATTCTTTAATTTCTTTCCATACTGGATGATTAATTAATAAATTAGATTGTGATGATTCTTTAGAATTTTCTTCTATTTCTATGTCAAATAAACTGAATAGATCGGTCATAAATTATACTCCTTTAGTATATGTTGTTCGGATGAAATAATTATATCAATAAAAAACAGTAAATGCCAAGGAGTTTTCCGAACAACACAAAGCATTTACTGTTAAAATTAATTTATTATATTTTAATATAAAATAAAAATACTATTAGATTTCAGCCCAACCTGCGGGAGAGGGTAGCCCAACTTTGTCCCCGGGATTGGAGGCGCTGACGGCAGACTGTGATGCACTAAGCCATTGGAATAGAGCGTCGAATTGAACTCCCTTCAACTGGAGCGCCTGCTTACCACTAAGGTTGGTGAGCTGCTCCATATCAGCGCCTTCAATTCCAATGGGGAAGAAAGCAACACCCTTCTTAGCCTCAGCCTCTTTAATTCTCTGTGAAGCTCTACTAGTATCATCCGTGGCCAGCCCATCGGTAATCAACATAACGAACGGTCTATAATAATTCACACCATTCATCTTATAAGTTTTCTTACGCTCTTCAAGTATATCCATAGCTTTATCAAGGGCTGCACCAGTGCTCGTCATACCCATCGGCTCAAGCCTCGGCAACTGTAAATTATCTACGGTGGCAAACGGAGTCGGCTCACTAACATTACTACCATAAGTGATAACGGAAAGTTCAAAACGCCTTTTAGCAAGCGGATCCTTATGCAACTCACTCACAAGAGTATCCAAACCACTATCTAAAGCTATCAACGGGGGAAGATTCTCACCATCCCGCTTCTCAACCATACTAGAGGAGCAGTCCAGCACCAATATAACCGGACAGCGAGGGTCAGGATTATCAGCGAACTCCACATCGCTATAATCATCAAACATATTACTCATAAAATAACACCTTTCAAAAATAAGTTTTCAATACCCATTAATATCAAATTACTTACCAGCAATAGTTATAAAAATATAAAAAATTGATAAAATATATAAATATTATTTTATAAGAAAGTGTTTAAAATGACTATCCAAAAAATCGAATACGAAAAATTAAGAAAATGGTATTGTAATAATTGTAAGAATTACTATTATGAATCTTTTAAAAATCGAATTGAAGACAAGGTTAATTGTAAATATTGTAAAAAAATAACAAGCGGAGATAGAATAAGATTAAAAAACATTAAAGAAAGCGGCTCTCTAAACGATAATTATCCCAATATAGCTAAAGCATTTCATCCGATTGGAAATTTACCCTTAACTTCAGAAATAATAAGTCATAAAACTAATCTAAAATATTGGTGGCTATGTGAATGCGGCTTCGAATGGCATGGAATTATAGATGCAA
Organism: Pernis celebensis; assembly: GCA_025802475.2. NCBI lineage: Eukaryota > Metazoa > Chordata > Aves > Accipitriformes > Accipitridae > Pernis > Pernis celebensis. The sequence goes on from JAOYMY020094458.1 coordinate 15,574, forward strand.
AAAGAAGTGAAAAGTATACTTGTAAGCACTGTGGCTATTTAAAAAGCGCAATAAAAAATAAAGAAAATGCCTTAAAAGCCAATATGAGTATTTCGACTACTCACCCAGAATTTGCTAAAGAATTTAATAATGATCTAAACAGTAAAGATTTTAATTTAACTATAAAAGACATTCATTCGGGAACTCAACAGAAAGTATGGTGGAGTTGTGAAATATGTGCTGAAAGTTATCTATCCAGCCCCTATAGAAGAATTAAAGATAACAGTGCATGTAATAGACAAGAATGCATTAATAAAATAATTTCTTTTAAAGCTATGAAAAGAGCCTCCAATGCTAATGGGAGTATTTTAAAAACACATGCAATTATAGCTTCAGAGTGGGACTATGAAAAGAATAATATAGATATCAATACTGTAAGTTATGGTAGCAGCCAGAAGGCTTGGTGGCTATGTAAGAACTGTGCATACTCATGGAAAACAATAATTAAAAATAGAATAAAGCAAAATAGTAAATGTCCAAAATGCAATGACAAATTACTGGTGGAAGGGGAAAATGACTTCCAAAGTCTTCATAAAGATTTAATAAAATACTATATTAAAACTATTGATTCAGAACTTAAACCAAATCAAGTAAAGGCAAATAGCCACATTAAAGCTCTTTGGACTTGTGAAAATAATCATGAAATTATTAAAAGTTTTGGTGAAATGCATGTAAACTCTGGTTGTCGTTATTGTAAAGAAAGCCGCACACAAAAAGATTTTACTAAAGAATTAGATAAATTACTTGTTAAAAATTTAGGACAAAAATTTGAAATAATAACTGGAGATAGAGATATCATCGCCCCTAAAGAATTAGATATTGTAATTCCAGAATTAAAACTAGCAATCGAATATAATGGCGATTACTGGCATAGTGAAAAATTGATTAAGAATAAGTATAATAAATCTAGTTTTGAACAACATTATGAAAAATTTCTTAAAACACTAGAGGCTGGTTATTTTCTCATTTATATTTGGGAGTCAGATTGGTTATCAAATAAAAATCAAATTTTAACATATATAGAAAAATTGTTAATGAATGGTTTAGCACATCCACAACTTTTAAAATTTACATAAAATACAATAAAAATAACACCTTTCAAAAATAAGTTTTCAATACCCATTAATATCAAGTGACAATCAAACACCATACATAATAAAATTACTCAACAAAGAGAAAGACTGTTATAATTATTATTTAATTATAACAGTCTTCACAAAATAACTTAAAAATATATAAAATTAACTTAATGTAGCGAGTATATTAAGCGCAATCATGCTATACTCAGTCAAACCATCCAACTGTGCTTGTGCCCTACTCCTGATTTCCCCAGTGGCGTTGGGAGAGTCAATCACCGCCATCAACAACTCCATTTTCTCAGTCAAGCCATTGCTCAGTTCAGTCAATTTATACTTCGCACGCTCCTGAGATCCAGCCACTCCAGTGGGATTACTCAACCTATTAATATACTTGGTAGCCTCATCCCTCTCAAAAGCCCCTATGGAGTTAATTCTACCATTAAGATAATCGTGGCGAGCAGCGACTGGAGCAGAGTTAATGCTCTCAATAATACCCTCAGCCTCTTTTTCAACACTTTCAGTAAAAATACCACTCATAATCTCAAGCCTCCAATAGCTTTCTCGTATCAGCCTCGATCTGCAGAGTAATCGGCGCCGGAACATTAATCTTCAAGTCCTCCATAATTGAGGTAACCCTTTCATAAGCCAACTGGCGTTCATTGGGGCTTGCAGTGTTATCCAAAGCAGTTGATAGCAACTGTTGAGCAAGCTTCAACTGTCTACGCTCCTTAAAGCTCATAACTTTATCACGATGCTGCTCAGCCGCCTTCACAGCCTCATTAAAGGTCTTTTCCGAAGCCTTTACATATTTATAATAACTTGTTGCCGCAACAGTCTCAATACCCTTAGGATAATGTAAAGTCTTAGCCAATTCAGCCTCATCAAGATTATCCACCACAGCGCCAACCTCAGGAATGCTATAATCCCTCATTGCGGGAAGCCTAAGCAACTTAGAGATATCCTTATCGTAGGAGGCCCAATTATTTTTAATGTTTTCGTGAAGCTTAGTAAGTTCACTCCAGTCATGAGTCAACTGCTTATCAAGCTCGGCAGCCTTGCGCTGCTCCTCAATCTTACGCTTGTTTTCCTCCACCATCTGCTCCTGCTTGTTCTTAGTGTACCTGTATGCCAAAGCAGCGGCCGCCAAAAGAACAATAGCCAGCAATATACAAGCGCCAACGGCTCCTATCAAAGTCCAATCAATATGAGTAGGCGGACTGGCATTTGAAGCCTTCTCCATTGCCTTCTTCTTTACCTCATTTTTGGTGGTGGATGTGTTATCATCCCCAACCTTACCAGCAACCTTGCTCGCACCTTTGGTTAAATTACCGTTAGAACCGAAAAGAGTGTTAGCGTTAAAAATTATAAGGCCCCCCACGGCACCCATACCCATCAGGGTGACCAGCTTCATCCACTGTTGCTCCTTTATCATCATAACAGCAAAGAGGACAATCCCCATCATAAAAATTGGACCAACCCAATTTGTCACTATATTATCAGCCAAATTTGTCATTTCCATATTTATCATATTCTTTCTATAAGTTTAAAATACTACAACAATAATTACTTTTATACCAAACTTCTATAGAAAAAATATTGGCGCTAAAAAAGAGTGGACAAAAGCCCACCCCTTAATATATGAAATTATTAATTATGAAAATTATTGAAAGTCACCATGAAATTCTATAGCGTGAAATATAAGGATTAAAAAGTGATTCCTTCATGGACTCAATAATTCCCATTCTCTCAACAGTGTAACCATTATTCACCAAGTAATCCATGACTTCAGGATACATTTCATAAAAAAGAGTAAAATTTTTACCATTTTCTACAGCATCTGAAATATAGTAATTAACGCTATACATAGACCTAGCAACATCCCTATTATAATTGTCCACCTTAGCCTGCTCAGTAGCCAGCTTAGCCTCTTCCGCTCTCATACATACTCCTATAGTTTTAGATATCTTTTTAAATGTTCACTCAATCAGTCTGCAGCCACTCTTGAAACTCATGCAGCTCCGAACGCACTGTGCCAACATACTCGTCAAAATCGACCCAGACGCTATCATAATCAGGGTTATCTTCAGCGCTCGAAAGAAACTCCTCGATAATCTTGTTAGCGCTAGCAAAAGTCTTACGCTCATCATCAAGAATGTTCTTGTAGCCACTCAAGCTAAGGGTAATATTCTTATAAATCATCGCAGAAGCTCGGTAATAATCAATCAACTCTTCGAAATCATCCAAATGTCCCTTGGCCTCCGAAACCACGATGTTTCGAGCGCTATTAAGAGCATCATACTTATAAGTAGCGCTAATATCACCCACCAGATCAGCAACACGGTCATTTGCATTCCACTCAGTTCCCCAAGCGCCCATAATAATCAAAACCTTTCAAAATTAATGAATATGATTCAATCATTATAATAAAAAAGTAGTGATAAGTCAATGGGCTGTTGAAAGATTGGTATAATTTATTTATGAATACATTTATGAATAACGAATTATTACAAGAGTGGAATTATGAGCTAAATGAATTATCTCCGTATGAAACTAGCGGTCAAACTAAGGCATGGTGGATATGTCTAAAAGATGAACGGCACGGAAGTTATCAGCGCGCTATTAACACTAAAACTATTGGCAAGGGGTGTCAAATATGTGCTGGAAGGAGAATAACAACTGGAATAAATGATCTGAAAACTTTTTATCCTAAAGTTGCTGAAGAGTATTCAACTTTTAATGAAATTAAAATTGAAGATATTGGATATGGGTCAGGAATAAAAAGAGTTTGGAACTGTAAATTAAATCACTATTGGGAGGCCACTCCAAAGATTAGAGCTAATGGACATAATTGCCCCTATTGTAGCGGAAATAAATTACTTGAAGGATTCAATGACTTTAAGAATAAATTTCCAATACTTTATAAAGAGGTTGATAAAAACAAAAATAATATGGAAATGGTTAATAAAATTGTTGGAAGTTCTGGCAAGAAAATTTGGTGGCTATGCCATGAGAATCACTCTTATGAATCTCAAATAAATAATAGAATTAATGGAAGTGGTTGTCCCTATTGTAGTGGGAACAAAGTCCTTAAAGGCTTTAATGACTTCTCCAGTCATTATCCACATCAATTGTTAGAATGGGATTGGGAAAATAATATTAAAAGCCCCTATGATTATTCTTATGGAAGTAATCAAATGGTCTATTGGAAATGCTTGAAAGGCCATTATTGGAAAACAACAATAAAAAAGAAAATGCATGGTGTTGTTTGTAACATCTGCAATAAATCATTCTCCAATTTTGAAAAGATAGTTAAAGACTATATTGAAAGTATTTATAGTGGAAGAATACTTGAAAGACAAAGAATACTTAAAGTTTTTAATAGTAAAGGAAAACTTGAATTAGACATGGTGCTTCCAGAATTAAACATAGCTATTGAAATACAGGATTTTGCCACCCATGATAAATATTTAGACGATGTGGCGACTCCGTACAAAAATCTTAATTTAACTAAGAAGGGTCCCAGTTACCACAATTTAAAGAAAGAATTAGCTTTAGAACAATTTAATTATAAAGTAATTGAAATTTGGGAAGATGAAATAATTAATGGAGAATATAGAAGAATAATTAACAATTTCATATAAAATAAGAAAATATTTTATATACTATTTTGTCGGGTTACTAAAAAGTAACCCGACAAAGATATTTATTCTCATTTCAATATTTTAAAAATAAGTGTTTTTTGCTATCAGTAAGCAGCGTGAGCACAACCCCAAGCGCTAAGACCAACATCAGCCTTAACATTATTAGCGATGGCTATCTGCTGTTCACGGGAGGCCAAATCAGCTCTTGGAGCATATTTTAAACCACCATAAGCAGCCCAAGTCTGCTGAGTGAACTGTAGGCCACCATAATATCCATTGCCCGAATTAATATGCCAGTTATTTGTGGACTCACAATAGGCGATCCTATCCCACATTCCAGCATTACTTGTATTCGCAGGAGTAGCACTTGAAGCTTTTCTAGTTGTGACCTGAGTCTGTGCCTTCACCACCTTAGGAGCAACAGTTGTGGAAGCCTTCCTATAACTTTTAACAGTAGCCTTAGGAGTGGATGCGACCTTAGACTTCACAGTGGAAGCAGAAGAAACCGTCTTCACAACATGCCTTGAAGCTGTAGACTTAGCAGTCACCTTATCCTTAACTCCCACATGAACAACACTAGCCTTAGGGGCTGTGATAACTTTTTCAGTAACCTTAGGAGTTCCAGTCTCCTTAAAGTTAACCACATTGGCCACACTTATAATTTTCTTAGTTCCTTCATGCCCACTTACAATGACATTAGACGTGCCTTTATACAAGTCTGAATCATTAACATACATTGTTTTTGGCTGTGGCAACTGAACATTTTTAGTGGTAGTCTTAATATTCTTATTGGTAACAGTTATAACAGTGTTTTTTGTAATCTTTTCATTAAGTGAAGGAGTGACAACATCCTTATCGCCCAATTTAATATTTTCTTTGGCTAAAACATCCTTAACTGTTTTACCGTTTTCTACCATAAGGGCCTTTGCAACGCCACCATGGATTTTAAGAGCCACTGTTCGCTCCATAGTCTTTTTGACTGGAGCTGATGTGGTCAAGGCTTTACGAGCCTCTCCACGGCTCACCTCTTGAGGCTTAGCCTTTGATGTGACAGTGTTGTTAGAATCATTCTTAACAGAATTACTTGCCACAACTTTTTTATTAGCGGACGCTCCATCACCATCGTTCATGGCTACTGCGACCCCACCACCGGCTATCGCTAGACTTAAAGTGGCTGCACTTATAGATAATTTTTTATTCATCTCATCTCCAATGAAATCTCGTTACGTTTTTTATGCACCAAGAACTAAGCTTTACAATATTTCCGATCATCGTCATTTTTGACTACGAATTTTTGAAGTATTTTTACATACTCCAAGGGTTCATTGCTAAACCCTGAACTCTCGTAATTTTTTATTATTACATTCGGTGTGAAGTGAACTTTTCACTCCACAATATTTTTAGGCTTCGTTCACCTTGTTGTTTTATTAGAACTTGGCGAGCCTCCCTGGAGGGAGACTTATTTAATTATGTATCCATATAATATCATAAAAACACAGACAATTCAAAAGGAGAAACAGTATAACATTTATGAAACACATCACAAAACTCAAATTATTACTCACAGTGAAAAATTCGCTAAAAATAGCATAAAATCAATTCATAATAAAGCTACCTGCAACTCTAGTAATAATTGAAGGTAATAAATTGATAAACAATAGTAAGAATTAAAACTAACTGTACACCCAAAATATTAATGGCTAAAAATGTTAAACCTACATTACTGTAATAACAAGGGCCCACTCAAAATAACAGGGATATTATCATAATCTTTAAAATATTTTTTACCAAATCGAAAAAATCAAATGTACTTTAAAAGCACACCAGCGAAATGAGAAAATCGCTAAAACTATAGACTCTAAAAAGTTAATTTTCAATAAATATTTTAACCCCATAAGAACAAGATAAGTAAAAATTAATGGGAACAATATATTACTCATGATTAAACTCTGGGACAACCATTTTAGTTAAAATTTTTTCACCAAACAATCCTGCTCCATAATACAATAAAAGAAGAATTGAATCGAATGGAAAAATAACAGTGGTAACAAGAAATATTTCACGCCCATCTTTAATAAGAAATCTTGAAATCACCATGCAAATAATCATTATTAAAGTAGTAAAAATAAACGATAATATCCAAGTCTCACTTTTAAAGGACATATTTTTCTTTCCCCTATATAAACCATAGAGAAAACATGTGATGATTGGTGCTAGCAACATTAGCAGTCCGCCACCGATATTAGCGCCGCCACCGTTATTTCTATCCAAATATGTTAAAAGATAGTTTCCACCAATGAGAGTTAATATTACTAATACATTAATAATTAAAGCATTGACTATAACTTTTGATTTAAGAAAATTTTTCATGGTCTTCTCCAGAGTTCAGTTAATAAATATATTAAGTAATATATTTTCTATAATCATTATATACAGTATTTCACTGTTTTATATAGTCAATTATAACTATATTAAAGGTGATTTTAGAATAATTTTAACTGTAAAAACTTCGCCACTGTGGGTTATATCGAGTGACAGTGTTTTAGGGTAAAAGTTCTTTAAATAACGATAAGCGCCCGCTATAGCCTATGAGTTTAAAAGGCTATAGCGGGCGCTTATAGAATTAATTTAGAGGAGTCTCAAGATACTTGTAAAATTACCAAGTGCGGTTCTGCATATTGTAATGGCTCATCACAACGCTTGCCGCGCTCGCAATGTTGAGGGAGCGGGCGGCACCATACTGGGGAATGTAAATAACCTTATCCACAGATGAAAGAACATCATGTGAAAGACCGAGCCCCTCCTCACCATAAATAAAAACACTCTTGGAGGGAAGTTCCACATCATAAATAACCTCGGGCTTAAACTCCATCACGTTGTCAACGCCGAATAGGGTGTAACCCTTCTCTCGAAGCTCACTGAAAAGCGCCTCCCAATCTGTGGCCCAGTGGAGGGGACTAAGATGGTGCAGTCCAACAGTCCCCTTCCTCATAAACTTCTTGGAGGGGCCGACAAGAATAACATCGCTACCCAGGAATGCTTCATTGGAGCGAATAATGGTGGCCTTGTTGAAATCTGAGGTAAGATTAAAGGCCACAGTCACCATCTCGCTACGCTTAGCCTCAAGGTCACTCTTAATCTCATCAATAAACATGGACTTGTACTTCTCAGCAACATTGGTCATGTTGTTTGAGGCGCTAATAAAATCAATCGGCGTGCTCGAATTAACAGCAACAGTCATGGTGGAACCTTCCAAAAATTAAACAATAATTACAATAACAAGTATACACTAATACAATAATTAACTAAAGTCAAATGAAAGATGTGCCACAACAGCAAAAATATTTTTATTTACCCAATGACTTTTACAATTTTATCTTAACTTATTATTCTTATTAAACTCTTCATTCAAAGCATCAAGGTCAACATTCTGGTAAAACTTACGATCATCATCAGTAGATTTATAAGCTGGCTCTAAATGAGCAAACACCTTTTTATTGTTTTTCGCATCATATCCAACACCATCAATGATAAGAACAGAATCATTTTTAATTAAAATTTCTTGCTCATCACTCATAAACATTGTGTTTATAGCACTTACATCAAGTGCCTTAAATCCTTTAGGAACAATAATACTCATGGAAACATAATCAGGATTATTTGGAGATATAAAATTGTAGCCTTTTTCATCATCACTACTATTAGCGCTTGTTGAAAAATATCCTTTTATTCGTATCTTAGGTTTATCATCATCATTAAGACCGCCATTATTCTGGCGTTCATAAATTTCATCAAAATTAAATCCGAATACACCAACTTGTGTTCTTTTAACTACAATATCCTCAGTCAGGGAAGGCACTTTTTTAAAAGCACTCTCAATATGCCGTATATTCCTAATAGTTTTAGGCACATCGTTCACATCAATTCTAACACCCCGTAGATAATCATTTATATTTTTATACTCTGACCCTGAATAATCTTCAATAGCTTTACTCTGCATTTTATTAAATGAAATTCTATACTGTTTAAGAGCGGGAGATATAGATCTATACCCTATAAGCTTATTTTTATCGCTCCAAACATAACTCGAAGTTTTAGAAGGCTTATTACTAATAACAATAGGCTCGCTATTACTCCTCCTCTTTTTAGAGACTGGAGTAAAAATCTCATATTTTTCCTTAACCACTTTCTCCTCGAAAGCACGAGCGACCTTCATATCCCCCTCAACATGCTCTCCACCATACGGACAATTACCATCTTCAGCGCTGCATCTTTCAGCTCTCTGAGTTTTAGGACTGAAATGCCATAAAGCCATAATAAAACTCCAAAAAATAAGAAAATAATTCTACAATTGAAGTATTATCTAACCACTATCAAATTATGTTTAACAAACTACCACTTCTACTGGATCAGCCCAATCATCAATCACAGCATTAAGAGCGATCAACTGTCTCACCGATAAAGACTCAGAGGCTGCCAGAACCTCAATAAGGCGGGCGACACTCCGATATTCTTCACCCTCAGCCAACAGATTGGCAACAGCATTACTCGCCTCAACATTAAACTTATCATCCACAATATTCATTATAACTCCCTATATTAAAAATTTACTTTACAATACATTAAAATTATCGCTAATGAGAACAGACACAGCCTCGCCAATATCTGTCTCTTTGTTTCCCCCATTACAAATAACAGCGTAATCCACAAGCCTTCCCAAATTACCAAAAACCTTCCTTCTAAGCTCAACCGTTAAAAGGCCACCATCATAAGCCAACTCGAAATAATACCCACTTTTAAGAATAACTCCACCAACAGTCTTATTAAATAGCTCCATATCCTTCAAATACTCAGCAGGAAAACTTTTGCCATTATCCATCACATCAATCCCCCACAAGATTTGAATATGCTCTAATCATTTCACCGGCAGTGTTTTCACCCATCAAATCGCCATCGGTGATGTGATTAAAATCCTCTTGACGAAAGGCGATGATATCATTGGTCACAGCATAATATGAACACTTTTTCTTAGTGCAGTGCTCATCAAAGCTATAAATATAAGGACGGCCGTTAAGAAAAACATTAATATCATGGGGGCCGATATGGGGCAGGTAAAGATTCCCATTGCTCTCCATTTGAATAAGAAAATTCATTGAGGCATTTTTCTTAAGATTATGGCGGTGAAATAAACTCACATTTCCCTCATCATAAATCTTTCTATCTTTAAGACGATAAACATCAATAATCTCATTAATAGGAGCGTCTTTATACTGAAAATTATACATCGACACCCAACTTTTACCCAATCTCAGCCTGTTTTTAGTAATATTTTCCATACTAT
>JAOYMY020110116.1:0-11569 GCA_025802475.2 Pernis celebensis
ATGTCGCGGGTGGTGTTGCGGCGGCTGATCTTGCTCATTGGTCGTCTCCCAGGATCTCGTTGGTCAATACTTGCATGGCGGCTTTGGCTTTGCCGGGGATTTCGACCACTCCCCGGCCTTCGGATCGGGCTTTGTCCCATGCTTTCGCTGTGACGAGAACGGTGTTGGCGAGGTCGAATTCTGGGTAGTCCGCGATGTACGCCTTGGCGTCGGCGACTTCGTTGGCCTTGCCTTGGGGTGAGACTCGGTTGAGCACGACGAGGACTTGGAGGGCTTCGTTGAGGTCTCGGGCCGCGGCGACAGACCCGGCGAGCTTTTCGAGGCTGTCGAGGTCGGCTTGCTGGCCTGATGTGGGTGCGACGAGGAGGTCGCTTGAGACGGCTGCGGTGCGCAGTTCGGTGGTGTCTCCGCCTTTGACGTCGATGATGACGTGGTCGTACTGGTCAGCGAGGGATTGGATGAGTTTCACGAGGTTGCCTTCGCCGCTGACGACAGGCAGGACGGGCAGGCCGGCGTTGGCTCGATCGTCTGCCCAGAGGCGCGCGGTGGCGAGGGTGCGGTCAGCGTCGAGGACAACGACGGTGTTGCCGCGCTGCTGGATGTCGATGGCGAGATTCATGGCGAGGGTGGACTTGCCGACTCCGCCTTTTCCTTGACCAACTGTAATAATCATATCGATACACTATCGCAGTGGATTCGATAGCGCAACGCTACCCAATCGATAGCATAGCGAACCGCTATCGGTATGCTATTGGTTGGGTCCGCGGGTTCCAGACCTGCCGGTTGTCTGACAATAGATGCGCAGCGATTCGCAACCGCTATCGTGCCGATATGCTACTGATAGCATATCGCTAGCTTCTAGAACTGGCTGCGGCGCAGCGGGGCTTTGTTCGTTCATCGACCGCTTCGGTGTAGGTGCTCCATCGGGTGATTTCGGGGTTGCTGGTGTAGAGGTCGGCCCAGCCGTCGTCGAGCATGACGTAGGAGACGTCGACGTCGTCGACATCGGCGTAGGCCAGTAGCCGGTCGTAGGGGTCGCGCTCGGGGGAGTTCGGGTCGGTCGTCAGCGTCACGGTTGATCCGCCGATCCAGCTTGTGAGGAAGCGTTTGGCTTCTTGAGCGCACTTTTCGTCGGGGTCGCCGTCGCGGCCGATTTCGGGTGCGTCGATGCCGAGGAGCCGGATGCGTTCATCGCGGCCGTCGACGTTGGCGCGGATTGTGTCGCCGTCGATGACGTGGTCAACGGTGACTGTGGCCACGGTTGGTTCTGCGGTGGGAGTCGGATCGGGCGGCTCACTGATTGTGCTTGGGGGAGCTGTGCTCGGGTCGCCGTCTGCTGTGACGAAGAGCGTCTGGCAGCCGGCGACGGTGGCCAGGGTGAGCGTTCCGATGGTGCAGAGGACGGGGAGTGCCTTCATTGCGCTGTGCTCCGTTGGTTGCTGTTGCTGGGATTGTTCCATGCGCTACTGACATGAGCGGTTCTATGCGGCTTCGGGTGGCCAGAGCGGGGGTGGTAAGTCGGTGTGGGGGATGTATTCGGCTTGTCGTCGCTGGGCTTGTTCGGTTAGCCATGCCCACCAGAGCAGGCGTTCGTGGCGGTAGCGGACGATAAGCGCGGCGACGGTCGCGGTTGCTCCGAGACGGTCTGCGGCGTCGATGAGGGCTTGGGGGCTTGTGACGGTCCAGGTGGTGTTTCCCACGGCGCGGTCGGCGGTGATGAGGTCGTGGCTGGCCAGGAGCGCGATGGCGTCGAGGACTGTGGTGGGGGAGTGGCCGGTGGCTCGGGCGATTGCTCGGCCTGTCAGTCCAGGTGTCAGTTCGATGGCTTCGTAGACGTCGGCTGCGGTCAGACCTAGTGTGCGGAAGACAGGGCGTACTGCGTGCACAGGGAGTCCCTTGTGCCATTTTGATGCGTCAGGGGTGGACTCGTCGGGGGGGATGAGTTCGTAGATGGCGGCGTTCTTTCCCTGCGCGTCTTGGACCTTACGGAGTAGGGGCTTGTCCTCGGCGCAGAGGGCGTCCAGCGTCGCGGGGATCTTGGTGTGGTCGATCCCGGATGAGAGTGCGAGGCTCCGGCATCCGCGGCCAAGAGTGAGGGTGCCGTCCTGGTGGGCAGCGGCGAGGAGTGCGCGGAGGAGGTAGCGGCGTCTCCGGGCTGAGCTGGTAGTGGCGGGGGGTTCCGTGTGGGCGAGGTGTGTTTCGAGACGCCGGAGGGAAGCGTGGGTGGAGGGTGTGGGGAGGCGCCCCCCTGTGACTTGTGGGCTAGTGGTGCCAGATTGGACACCCGTGGGCCGCTGGTGTCTCAGCCACGCTTGTGCCTTGTTCCAGTCGCGGGTGAGTGCCTTGCGGTGGCCTGCCCCGTAGCGGCGGTACAGTGCGGCGAGTCCGGGCCAGATTCCGGTTTCGATGCGGCGGATGACTTCGACGAGGGCGAGTCCTGCGCGTACAGATGCGGTAAGGACGGCCTGCCGGGCCTCGGAGGGGGTTGCGTACCTGTTGGTGTCGTACATGCCCGTGCGCGCGATTCTGGCGATTCTGGGCGACACCTGGTGGCTGGTTTCGGGGATGTAGGGGGAGACGTCGACGTCGACGCTGTCGTTGACTGAGGGGAGTGGCTGTGCAGGAGTTCCGGCGATGAGCGCATCGAGGATGGTGCTGGGGTTGCGGAGGGTCGCGGCGGTGATCGCTTCTTTGAGATCGGTGATGAGGCGTTGGTGGCCTCCGCGCTTCCAGACGCTTCCCGGTGGCCGGATGCATCCGGTATCAGCCGAGTAGTGGGGGTTGGGATCGATGCTTGGGTAGTGGGCCGAGAGACGGCGTGCGGCGTCGGCGAGTTCGGTGTGGGCGATGGCGTCGTTGAGGGGGAGGTAGATGTGGCGGCCACCTGATGGTGAGGCGTCGGCGAACCAGAGTGCGCCGCTGGCGTCGAGCTTCTTGGCCAGGGCTGTGTAGTCGTCGGCGACGGTGCCGGCGGCCTGGTCGAGATCGAGGACGAGGATGTGTCCGCATCCGTGGCGGTCGTGGAGGTGGACGGCTGCTGGCATTGGCAGGAGCACGTCGGGGTTGAGCTCCCGGACCCATTTGTGGGGGTAGGTCCGGCCTCCGTCACGGGAGACACGCATGCTGGGGGAGTGGGAGATCAGTGGTGCCAGGGCTTTCCACTCGACCTGTGCTGATTGCTGGTCGTGGAAGTCTGGGAGTGTGCCAGGACACGCCGCACGGTCATTGCTTGTAGATTCAACCGTGGGGTATCCTGGACTCGTCTTTGAATACAAGAACGAGTCCTTTCGGATTCGGGTCGGGTTGCCGTTCGACCAAATTTTTAGAAAGCCTCCTGGTGCCAGCCGGGAGGCTTTCAAACGTTCTAAGCGGTTTTCAGTGGCAGTTCCTCCTGCGGATCATCAATCTCGGGAAGGTCAGGGGCGTATTGCCCGAGTCCGTGGGCGTGAGCGAGAACAGCTTCCATGTAGATAGCTCGGGAGACCCCGTGCTTGTCCGCACCCGCTTGGAGTGCTTCTGCAACCCGCCGATGAGGTGTGCAAGCGACGGGGAGGGGGTTGCGTCCCGGCCGAGGCTTGGGTCCTGTCTTTGCCATACAGATCACACTACGGTAACGGCAATTGTGAATTGTGGTTCCCTGGGCGGCGTGTCGGTTATTTCTGTAGTGGGTCGAGGCGTGATGCTCGGCCCAGCTGTTCGTAGAGGGTCCGCAGCTCGATCGCATTGCGCGAATAGAGGATTTTGACGCCGTTCCGTTTGGTTGGCTCGGAGGGGTCAGTGGAGACCAGCCCGAGGTCTTCGAGCTTGCGCAGGTGGTGGTGAACGGTGGCCGGAGATGCCTGGATCTCCTGTGCGATCTCGGAGACATCGGCGGCCTCGTGGTCGCCCAAATACCCGATGATGGCAACGCGAACTCGGTTCCCAAATGTCTCAATAGCAGCCTCCACAGTTCGGGTGGCGGAAGGGCGAGCATATCTGGGCATACCCTCTATCCTGCCCTACGTTCCACTCTAGGCTAGCTTTTAATTAACTTAAAAGCTAGCCTAGGTGCTGATTGGTTCGTGAATAGTGGACTGCTCAGTAGAGCGAGACGTGGTTGTGGTCGAAATGGCCGCCGGTGACGTCACCGGGATCGTAGGCTCCGCCTCCGCCGTAGTTGCGCCACTTCTGGGTGCGCTCGGTCCAGATCTTGCCATCCCAGATGACGTACTTCACGCCCCACGTCTTATGGTGCTCGACGAACCACTTGGAGAGTTCGTCGCCTTCGGCTTTCTTGTCTCCCTTGGGCTTCTTCCCCAGCTTGCCGATGGTGATGTCGCAGCCTTTACCCTTCGGGTGATCTGACTTGGGATTTTGGAGGTGGGGATCCCAACAGAGCATTCCGTCGCCGACCTCCATGGATTTGAGCTTCTTCATCAGCTTTGCCGTCCGCGGGGTCACACAAGCCTTGCTGTTCTTCGGCTGAGTGGGATCGGTTTCGGTGCAGCTCTCGTTCGGCCACGACCCGTCGGGGTTGCGCTTCGGTGGCGTGACATCGTCTCCGTCTGGCAACTTTCCAGTGCCTTTCCCCTCATCGGGGTCACAGCCCTTGTTGCTGTCGTCGTCACCGCCATCGGATGGCCCGTCTGGTATCTGATCTTCGTCGAGTCCCTTGGCGTTGTGGTTCTTGAGCCAGACGAGCGAGTCGGTCACATCGGTGTTCTTGCCGGTGCGCTTCCCCTTTGGCCAGGCTTCAAAGTGGAGGTGGTGGCCACCGATGCCGTTGTTCGACACACTTGCAATACGTTGACCAGCTTCAACCTTGTCGCCGGGTTTTACCCATTTCGTGGAATCTCGCATATGGCCGTAGACAAGGATCTCTCCGTCAAGGTCGGATTTTTGAACGATCCACTGGCCGAACCCGGAAGCCTCCCCTGTCTTTTCAATCGTGCCAGAGGTGGCCGCGAGGATCTTGGTGCCTTCCTTGGCTCCAAAGTCTGTCCCTTGGTGCCACGTAGAGGCACCTGCAATACCTGTGTCACGGGGTCCGACTCGGGATGTCACTCGGTACGTGCCTTCGGGGACGGGCATAACAACGTCTGAGCCTCCTTCGCTGTGGGCAACAGTGCCGCCTGCAAAGGGTGCCTGTTCTTCTTGAATGGGTTCAGAGTCTTCGGCGGAGAACTTCTTGATCGCGCCCTTGATGCGTTTGATGTAGTCCTGGGTTTCTTTGAACGGCGGCACGCCCCCGTACTGGATTACGCGACCGGGGCCGGCGTTGTAGGCAGCGAGCATGAGATCAGTGGAGTCTCCGTCGACGCCTTTGGCCTCTTTCATGAGATTGAGCAAAGTGCAGTTGTACTTTCCTCCCGCGACCACGCTGTCTGCGACTGAGTGAAGATCCTTTTTGCCGTCGTCATCGCCATCCACGCCGTGTTTGCTCCACGTTTCCTCGGTGAATTGCATAGGGCCGGCGGCTCCGGCCTCGTTGGGAGGGTGATCTTCGAACCCTGACTCGGCTTCGGCTTGGGCGGCGAGCAAAGGAGGGGACGATTCCTTGCAAATGCCGCCACCCTTTTTGAGCCACTTGACCCAGTCTTTGGGCACGGCATCTTCGTTGAGGCCAGTCCCCTCGGCCCAGCTCCCGCCACCGTCGCCGCCGCCAGGTTCGCAATCATCGAGGAACACGGGCACCAGGAGGGCAAGGACAAAGAACAGGATCACGCCGCCTGACAGGGCTTTACCCATTCGGACCTCCGTGTCTGTGACAACGTCTATTGTGTTTGGGTGCGAGTCGTCCGATGCTAGAATACACAACATTTAATCAGATAGAAAGTGAATTTCCGGTAGCTAGATCCCATAGCTGACACATAGGCCGTTAGGAATTCATCTTCCAAATCGTATTTCCGATGGTAGACTGTGACTATGAACACTCAACCGCAATGGGCCGGTGGATCGTATGCCGGGGAGCAGGGTGTGGACTCCACGAGAGCGCGCCCCACTCTGGACGAACCGACCCTGATGGAAGACCTGGTGCCAGACAAGAAGGGCGACTCCTCAGAGCCGACGGACATTGCTTCCCGCCGAGCGTCTGAGGATGAGCAGGAGCAGCCGACAGGCGAGGACAAAGCCGAGGATGCGGCGTCCGAGGGTTCCGAGCGTGACGACGACGCGACCTCCCGGAGCTCCGGCGGGGACGCGGAGGGTGCGGAGACTTCATCGGTTCCTCCGAAACCCGCACGCCGCCCCGGTAAGAAGGTGGAAGAAGAGCTGAGCGGAACGGTCGATGACCTGCTCAGAACGGCCCAGCCCGAAGGCGATGGCCCCGCCGCCGAGGGGCTGCGAGGTGCGGCGAACAAATTCTCGTTTGGGTTACTCAAAGTCAAGCCGTCAGACGCCGAGCGAGAAGATCGCAAAGACCTTAAAGATATTCGGTCCGAGTGGTCAGGCTTGAAGACGTTCGCGTGCGCGAATTCCAAAGGCAACGCCGGGAAAAGTCTCACGACCGCTATGGCTTGCGCAACGTTTGGACTGCACCGCGGCGGTGGCGTGCTTGCCGCGGACTATAACGAGGCTGTCGGCACCATGGGGTTAACAGCCGAACAGGGCCGGTATGACCTCACCATCACAGAAGCACTAAGAGACGCGGAACGGTTCGAGAGCGGGAATGCTCACCGTGGCGAGTGGTCTCAGTACGTGCGACAGCAGTCAACTCACTACGACGTCCTCGCGGCGGATGAAGAGCCGAGTCACATGATGATGATCGGTGATGCGGAAGTTGAGCGCATTCACTCAATCGCCAGACGTTATTACTCAATCATCGGGTGCGACACAGGGAACATTCCACGCACCTCGGCCTGGAACGCTGTAATGCGGGTGACTGACCAACTGGTAGTCCCGGTCGATCTCGGGCTCAAAACGTCGGTCAATGCAGGTCGCATGTTCGACCAACTTGAGTCCCAAGGGCTCGACGACTTGGTCAAGGGCGCGATCATCGTCGTTTCGGGCACACTCGGCACGAGCGATAGTGATGCCGCAAAACGGCGAAGGGACGCGCTGGCCTACCGTGCGCGAGCTGTTGTCGAGATTCCTTTCGACAAGGAACTTACGACAGACCGCCCAGCACTACCGAAGCTTGCGCCGATTACCCGCCGCGCTTATCGCAAGCTAGCTGCCGAAATTGCCAGAGGATTCAACGATCTGGATTCTCGGCTTCCAAAGACCTCACGGCACTAAACACTCACCCATTAGGAAAGGACTGGCCATGTTGGAAACGATGAAGACAGAGATTGTTCTGGCGTCGGTGAACAACCCGTTTGACGGTGTTTCGCCGAATCTGGATGTGTTCGGAAAAGAGTTCGATGCAAAGACGACTCTCATCCTCGGTGGCGTGTGGGCCATCGCTATTTTGGCGTGTGCATTCGCACTGTTGAAAAACGGTGGTAAATGGGGATTCGCACGTAAGCGAGGGCAGATCGTCGACGGTGAAGAGGCGGCTTCGGACTTCTGGACTTCTGTGTGGGCCACAGGAGCCGTGGTGGGCGTTCCGCTGATCGTTGGCGCGGTTATCTGGATTCTGCGCTGAGGCGCAACGAAAGGCGGGAATGATGTCAAAGAATCAGAAGGTCTTGTGGGCCGTACTGAGCGGATGCGTTGTTCTCGCGCTCGTCGCGGCCGGCGTGTACTGGTTCGTGTCGAGCAGGCAAGCCGAAACACCTGAATCGAGTTCTACGAGCAGCCCCACGGAAAGCTCCGGCGGAGGAGGGGCGTCAGGGCCGGAAGGCTATGACGTCGAGGCTGGATCTGGTGGTTCTGGAAAGGCGAAGGCCGATAGCAGAACACCAGTCGGCTACGACTGGCATTGCGCATCGGCAGTCCAGGCTGCAACAAACTACTACACGTTCGCACTGTCGGGGACCGAGAATTTCGAACTGTCGAAAGATCAATGGGACTCACTGATCGACGAGATCAACGGCGACCTTGACGGGGGAGTCGGGCCGATGTCGGAGGTCAAAAGCAAGCAAGAAAAGGACGATTTCTGGCCCGACGGTAAGCATGACGATCTCAAGCTGGAAGCGCACCCGGAACAAGGGCTGTTCCGTGTCCTCGATTGCAATGACGGCGCGGAGGCCACAATCGATGTGGTTTCTGCGATGACGTGGCCGGCGCAGAAGGACGAAGCAATGTACTCAGGTGCGCGACTGTATCTGACATGGTCCGACAACGATTGGCGACTGGTCGACGTTGACGAAAAGCCCGTGGATGACGCGATCATCGACGCCTCGGAACAAGATGCCTCAATCAATCTTGATGCCCCACCGTTTCCAGTGACAGCGAAGTGGAGGGCAAAAGCGATCGACCTTCTTGGACCAGCGTGGCAGGAGTATTCCAATGCACCGCAGTAGTACGAAGTGGCGGCTCTTCGGGCAGATTCTATTCGCCCTACTTGCTATGGGATTGATGTGGTCCGTCGCCGCCCCGAGCCATGCCGCGGAGGCCGTGACGGTGACTGCCGCGAAGGATGATGCCGGCGACGGTGGAACCTGGGGCGACGGCGGAGGAAATGGCGACCCTCTACCGGGTGGTCCGGCGGACAACGGCAAGAAGGAAAAGGCAGAAGCGGCCGGACGCAAGGCCGTCGAGAGCAAACTGTGTGGCGGACTTGAAGAAAAGATCAAGCTGCCGGGTGTGAAAGACGTAGCCAAGAACAAATGTAAAGAAGTCGTCAAAGCCAAATTCACTCTGGCCTGGGTCATGGACGCTGACGAAAATCAGGTGTGCGACGCAATTGGTAAGGAAATGCCTGGGGTCGCCGCTGATGTTTTCTCCCCAGCCTGCACCACAGCACTGAAAGCAGCCAAGGTCGGCATCGATTGGATCCAGAAAACATTCAAAGCAGCCTACGACAAGGTCATGAAAGCAGCGAAGAAGGTCAAGGATGCGGTCGACTTCATCAAAGACCCAAAGAACGCCTTCGAGCAGGTATTGAACGATTGGGTCAAGGAATCTGGCAAGTTCGTTCGCCAAGCAGTGAATCACGCCATCGACACAACAGGTTTTGACGGATCCGAAAAGTGGTGGCGAGACGCCTACGCGGCTACGGCTGGAATCGGTCTGTTGCTACTGATCGGCCTCTGGCTCAAAACTTGGTCCGACTCCGCCCACGGGCTGCTTGAACCTGGCGAAATGGGAACGGCTCTCATGCCATGGGGCTTGCTAGCCGTGATAGTAATGTCCTTTGGCCCTCCAATTTTGTATGTGTTCGGACTTGTCTCAAACGGATTTGTTAAAGGAATCCTCTCTTGGATGGGTGGAGACCTGACGAGTCTGGTAAACACAATCAACGCGCTCATACTCCCCATGACGAGCGCGGATATGCCCGGAGGGTCGCTGATGGGCTTTGTGCTAGCACTGCTCATGCTTCTGGCCGGACTGAGTTCGCTCCTCTTCTTTGGCATCCAGTACGTGGCGTCATATATGGGTGGCGCGCTGGCGGGGACGGCTGTTGCCGGCTTCGGACATCCGAACTGGCGGAGGAAGGCCGGCACAGCGTTGGCTCTCATTATCGCGATTCTGGCAGCACGCCCCGCATATCTGCTGGTGCTTGGAATCTTCGCAAAGATGAACAATGCGTGGTTGAGCTCAATTGATACTTCGAGTGCGTGGGCTGACGATCCAATCGGAGCACTCTGGCGGCTCATCGTAGTGCTAGTCGGAATGGTGATTATGTGCATCTCGCCAGCAGTGGTGCTCAAGTTCTTCCCGCTTCTGCCGGATGCAGGATCTGTTGGCAGCGGTGCCGTTGTTTCTGGTGGCTCCGCTGGTGCTCTAGCCGGGGCCGGAGTGTCTGGGGCAAACAGCATGATGATGCAACGCCGCATGTCCGCGAATCAGCAATCAGGAGGCCAGTCGGTCTCGTCTGGCGGCGGCGAAAGTTCGAGCGGGAATCCATCAAGTTCTTCGGCACCGGCGCAGAAGCCGACGGGGTCCGGCGGCAAGCAAGCCGCGGCGGCCACCGGAAAGGTTGGCGGTTCCGCACCGAGCACTGGTGCCGCAGGTGCCGCTGGATCTGCTGGTAAGGCCGGGTCGGCGGCCGCTGGCGGCGGGAGTGCGAGCACCGGTACAGCCGCGGCAGGAGCCGGAGCAGGCACCGCTGGAGTTGGTGCCGCGGCAATCATGGCCGCTGATATGGGAGTGAAGGGTGCGCAATCCGCGCATGGCAAGGCGAAGGCCGCTGCGGACTCCGCGGCACCCGACTTGGAGACTCAAGGGAGTGTGTGATGGTTGACCAGGTAATGGTTGGCGGCGAGACACATGGCCGCGGTCTGATCACAGGGAAACGCGAGAATAGATCCTCGTGGATCGGTATGGGCATTTCTGTCGGCGCAATTCTGGTTTTCTTGGTATTGACGGAAATGCAGACGTGGTCACTAATCGTGGCAATAGTGCTGGGGCTGGCGGCCTTTCTGGCATGGAGCGAGTACGAGAGCCTTGATAATCAGTCTCCCCCGGTCTGGGTCGTGGACCGAGTATGGGACCGATACAGTCAGCGGACCGGCACGGCAAAGTTCCGCCCACGGCGGTTGATACCGGCGGACGAGCGGCCGATTATCAATGCCGCGGGTAAGCCATCGACGGAGGCAAAAGAAGCTCAGCGCACCAAGCCCATTACGCCGAAACCGGCGAAACAGCGAAAGGCGCAGCGGCGAGCAAGAGTGACCGAAGTGCACCAGCGAACAGGTTTGGGTGCGGACGTGCCGCCGGCTGTTGGTCATATTGAGCCTCTGGTCCTGCCGCTGAACAACGGCGAAAACGTGTGTTTTATCCGTCATTACACCCGCGACAATGGCGGTGCTGGGTATTTGTCGGTGATGCTCGAAAAGGCAGCGGCGAAGACCGGCGTGATCGACACAGGTGGAGCCGGTCTATCGGGAGACGCTTGGGGCCAGTGGTGCGCGTCCCTCGCTGGGCACTCAACGTTTGTGTCGAGCGTCCAAGAGACAGCACGAGTGGTGCCGTGGGACTACTCCGATCACCGGGCATGGGTGCTGGCGAAGTTCGATCCTGAGTCACCAGAACCCGTGCGCGCTTCTTACGCCGAACTGATGGGGGCTGTCCATCGTGAAGCTGAACAGCATCGGCATTGGGTGACGTTGCGCATTCCCCGGACAGCGATGTGGCAAGTGCACGCAATGAAGTACGGCGTAGGTGCGCGAGCCGAAATGCTGGCGGCCTGGGACCAAACGAAGGCTGCAATCGAGGCAGGTAAAGCACGCGGGATTGCATTGCGTGCCCTCGGCGAACGACGCTCAGCAGCAGTCATTCGTGCGCTTCAAGATCCCGACGTCCCCATTGACCGCAACGAAGACGTCGACTGGTCTTCGTGCTGGTTGGAATACGACGGGCATCGGACAGATCGCGTGATTTTCTCAGGAGCTCGGCGTGATTGGCACACTGCTACTGCTCGCGTGCCCAAAGGCGGGTGGTCGCCTGGGTGGTTGCCCGTCGACTTCCTGCGACCATTGATTACGGGGGTCTCACCGGCGGTCGTTCGCACACTGAATGTGACACAACAACTGCATCCCGCGGG